>LUKR01000957.1:0-15462 GCA_019395275.1 Puccinia brachypodii
CGGGGGGGGGGGAGTCGGTGACACTTGGGGAAGCTTGACACGCGGGTTTTGCCTTTTTTTTTGTTCAGTGGGTTTCGACAAAGGCACGGAGAAACATCTCACTTTGATCGATTACCACAAGAAATACAAAAAGCAACACACGACAAGCTCGGCCAGATCGCTTATGCCGCCCAAGAAAGGGAAGAAAGGGAAGAAGGGAGACGATGATGAACTTTGGTGAGCAAATATCCATGTGTGATACTTAGCACCCAGACTGACGTGGTTCCCAATAAACAATTCCAGGGCCTCAAAAGAAAAAGAACCAACTGAAATCGCTGTGGAGATAGCGTCTGAAGAAGAAGAAGAAGCCCAACCGGCAAACAGCCGATCGAAAAAGTCCGCCTTTGGATTTGCTGCCGCTACCCAAATAGATGAGGATGACGACAAAGAGGACGAAGCAGATGGCAAGCCAGACGAGGAGGAGGACTTTGGCGGACTGATGAGTACCCTCAAGAGTGCTTCAACGACTACGAAGAAGGACAAGAAGGCGAAGAAGAAAGGTGGGAAAGAGTCTGGTCGGAAGGTTGAATTTGAGGACGAAACGCAAGAGCAAGACGCTAACGAAACAACGGAGGCCACTCCAGCCGAACCTGACATGGACGAGCTCTACCCGGATCCTGACAAAGGAAAGAAGGCTAAGAAAAATAAAAAGAAGGCAAATAAGCCGGTCGCGGACGACCTAGATGAGGACGAACTGTTAGAGCAGGCCCGAAAAGCTCGGGAAGAAGCAGAAGCAAAGATGAAGGCTGAACAGCCATCATCACCCACTTTGAACACGGAAGAGGGTTCGGCCCCGGGAACAACAGGTGTATTGTCCAAGAAGGAGAAAGAAAAACTGAAGAAAGAGAAAGAGAAGGCCAAAAAGAAGGCACAAGCCGCATCCAAAAAAGCTGCACCAGGTGATGCTGATGCTCAACCCGATGCGATCCCCCCTCAGACTGATTCAGCCAAACCGCCGGCCGAAATTCCTACCGCTGATAACGAGGATGGTGACGTCGATAATGAAGCTCAGGCTTCAGGCACAGCATCTAAAAACAAGAAGAAAAGTGAGTCGGAAGTTTTCTTTTTGGACATCAGCCTGCAAACGTGTAGGCTGAAGTAACTTTTCTGGCACCTTTTAGAGAAAAAGGCCACTGAAAAAGCCGAGCCTGTCAAGGAAGAGCCTAAAAAGAAAGTTGGGGGAAAATTGTCAGCACTTCGAGTTCGTAATTTCTTGCCGATGAATTTAAATTGCTCGCTGCCTCAATGTCCGCTGATACACAGCTGAACGCCCTTTTTACGTCCGCAGGCAGCGATGGAAGAACGTCAAAGGCTAGAAGCTGAAGCTAAAGCAAGAGCCGAGGAGGAGGAGCGACTGAGGCAGGAAGAAGAAGAGAAACTTGCGGCTGAGGAAAAGCGCAAAGAAGAAGAAAAGGCACGGAAAAAGGAAAAGGAGAAAGTATGTATACACACACTTGCCTGCTTGCCAAGAGCGAAACACTGATAAATTCTTCATCCATTCCGCAAATAGGCCAAAAAAGAAGAATTACGCAAAGCTGGTAAATTGTTAACTCCCAAGCAGAGAGCGGAGAAAGCCGCAGCTGAGCTGAGACTCAAGGCTCTTGTCGAGTCGGGCGCCGTGGTAGTGGGAATACAAGAACGTAACGAAATCGCCCCATCTTCAGGAGGTAAGAAAGTCACATACGGGAACCGTAAAAAAGGCCCAAAGAAGGAGACCACGAGCGAACCTGTCAAAGCAAATTCTAAACCGGAGCCTGCTCCTGATGTCAGCAAGCTTGCGATCGTTGATACTCCTACGCCTCCAGCCGTTCGTCCCCCCTCACCTCCGCCTCTTGCGGAGCCTGTCGTTCCAGAAGAACCAGACGTGAAGGATGATTGGGAGGCAGAAAGTGATGATGTCAAAGATGACTGGGATGCAGAGAGTGAAGACGAGGAAAAAGCCAAAACTGCACCGGTCAAGCAATCTGGCGCAAAATCTGGACAGGCTCAAGGCGCGTCAACTTCAGGGAAAGCCAACACAACGAGCGAGAAGAAGCCCGCAGCTGGGGGCAAAGCCCCTGCAAAGCCCGCCCAGGTAGCTACAAAATCAAAGAAACCTGAGGCTCAACCCAAGGATAAACTCGCCAGCGACGCGAAAGCGACCTCCGGCGGTTCCAAGGGTGCAACAGCCAACGCCAAGGCTGAATCTTCCAAAGCGACGAAAGAATCAGAAGAATCAGAAGAAGAATCAGCATCGGGTTCGGATGATTCAGATTCCGACTCGGGCTCAGACTCTGATTCGGATGATTCGGATGATGATTCAGATGATGATTCGGATGACGATTCGGACGAGGAGGGCCGAAAGATGTCGACTGCTCGTGTGATGGCGGCACAGAAAAAGGCAGAAGCTGCAGCCAGACGAATCAAGCGTCATGAAGAAGCCATGGCTGCCCGAAAACCCGAAGACATGCGCAGTCCAATTTGTTGTATTTTGGGACATGTCGATACAGGGAAGACCAAACTTCTTGACAAGGTAAGTTTGACGTTTTCTTCATTGAACCATGACCAAATAACCAGGCATTTTCATCATCATTCAGTATCTCAGCTCTTAGTATCTCGTGTCTGATAGTACATTTCATATTCCGATCGGTAGATCCGACAAACTAATGTCCAAGAAGGTGAAGCGGGAGGGATCACTCAACAAATCGGAGCCACGTTCTTTCCCATGGAAGCCATCAAGCGGAAAACTGCGGTTATGGGTGAACATGACCTCAAAGAATACAAGCTCCCCGGGCTATTGATGATCGACACGCCTGGACACGAGTCGTTTACGAATCTGCGTAGTCGAGGGAGTTCGCTCTGTAATATTTCAATTTTAGTCGTCGACATCATGCACGGTCTAGAGCAACAGACTCTGGAATCGTTAAAGCTACTTCGTGACAAGAAGACCCCGTTCATCGTCGCCCTGAACAAGATCGATCGTTTATACGGTTGGACGGCTATCCGGGAAAACTCATTCCGAGACTCGTTCTCCAAGCAAGTCCGACCTGTGCAAAGGGAGTTTGAGACTCGTTTAGAATCCGTGGTCCTTGCTTTCGCGGAACAAGGGCTGAATGCAGTACCTTACTACGAAAACACAAACTACTCCAAAAACGTCTCACTTGTTCCCACTTCAGCTGTCACCGGAGAAGGTGTACCTGACCTGCTGATGTTATTGATCAAATTGACTCAGGAGAGGATGTCAGAGAGATTGATGTACCTCTCCGAACTGGAGTGTACAGTTTTGGAGGTCAAAGTGATCGAGGGATTGGGGACGACGATCGATGTCGTTCTGTCGAATGGTGTCCTACGCGAGGGCGATAAAATCGTCGTTTGCGGATTGAACGGTCCGATCGTGACTCAAGTTCGAGCGCTTCTTACACCCCAGCCAATGAAGGAACTGAGAATCAAAGTCGGTTGACCATTTTTCCTCTCGACTCCGCCCGCATTGTCGATTTTTCTCCGACAAAGTGTTTGTTTGACCCGCTGACCTTCTGTGGTTCAACCAAATCTAGGGCCAGTACGTTCATCATAAGGAAGTCAAGGCTTCACTCGGGATCAAAATCGTAGCCCCTGATCTCGAAAAGGCTATTGCTGGTTCTCGTCTACTATTGCTAACCGAGGACGACGATGAGGAGGATTTGAAAGAAGAGGTGATGGGTGACTTGACGAATTTAATGAGTAACATCGATAAGTCAGGTCGGGGTGTTTGCGTACAGGCTTCGACTTTGGGATCCTTGGAAGCGCTATTGGAGTTCTTGAGGACGAGTAAAATTCCAGTAAGTCTGCCGCTTCATATCCTTAGTTCAATTCATCACCGAGTTATGATAATTTATCGCTCATCATTTAACTATCTACTAATTAAAAAAAACCCTGAGTAGGTTTCTGGAATCAATATTGGTCCTGTATATAAACGTGATGTGATGCGGGCTGGAACAATGTTGGAGAAGGCTAAAGAATTGGCCGTGTTACTAGCTTTCGATGTTCCCATTGACAAGGATGCAGAGAAATTGGCCGAGGAATCAGGGGTCAAAATCTTCAGAGGTATAACTGATTCTCTCAATTTGCATCTGTGTAGATGAAGGCGAGTGCTAACAAAAAACAAGTTTTTCTTGACTTGTTAGCCGATATTATTTATCACCTTTTTGACGCCTTCACGGCTTACAATGCTGATATTATGGAAGCTAAGCGGATAGATTCGGCGCCGATCGCAGTCTGGCCATGTCGACTGAAGATTATCCAGGCTTTCACAAAGCGTGATCGTAAGTCGCAATAATAATAATGATGGCACTTAATTTGAGGTTAACATTGTTCTTTCATGTTATCCTTTCTAGCCATCATTGTTGGATGTGATATCCTTGAAGGTATCTTAAAGGTGGGGACTCCACTCTGTGTTGTCAAAGTTGATCCGACGACGAAAGCACGCACGACGATTCCATTGGGGAAGGTGTAAGTGCCCCTCTTCATTCTTAGGATAAACATAATAAAAGATTTTTGAGATTGCGAGATTGACCAACACAAACACGATTACTTTGTATATTTTACAGTACATCACTAGAGATCAATCACAAATCGGTCCAAACCCTCAAACGAGAGCAAGCAGGGGCAGGTGTAGCAGTGAAAATCGAACATGCATCGTACCAATCCGCGATGACTTTTGGTCGTCAATTTGATGAGAAAGATGAACTGATTAGTCAGATCAGTCGGCAATCTATTGACGTCCTCAAAAACGTCTTTCGTGCTGAAGTTTCTAAAGATGAATGGGCTTTAATCGTTAAACTGAAAAAAGAACTGATGATCGATTGATCTGTCACCCCTTTTTCTTAGGCTTTTCTTCTTCTGCTCCCATTTGTTTCTTTCCTCATCCTTTTGGTTGTATAGGACATACGTTTTCACTAGATTTTTTGTCTTTTTTTCGGTGATCTTTTGTTATTTCTCTAGAATATTTTTTTCCTCATATTTTCCATCATCTCACCTTGCATAATATAACATATCACTCGGCCCAACGTTCAAAAGCCTGACATTATGGATGCACCAGTTTATCCTGTTGCAAGCGGCTTTATTGGTGCTCAATTCTGATTGGAGGTATGTGGCACCTCATGATCAAGATCCAAGAAAAGCATCTCTCGCAAGTTTTGAATGGTTTGGAATCAGTTTGTCATGAGAAGGAATTCTTGAGGGGCTAATCATTGGGGAAAAGTAACTGATATGATGCAGATATCTCAAGTCTCACATTGAAAGTGTCAGTGGTTAATCCCGAACCATGTTAGGATACTGAATATGCGAAGCCACTTACATATTCCGTATTCAATATACAATAAGAATATAAAACCATCCACCCTCGTCTCTGTAAACCCGCTCGGTAAGCGAGATTTACAGAGAATTTGAGCGTATTCATCCCCTGGTTGCCTCTTTAGGGCTCGTTAACAAACTAGTCTTTAAAATATTCTCTCCAGCTTGCTAGATTTACCAACAACTACAGAGACTCTGTTAGGCCACTCTTGACGAGCCTACCAAACCGCAAGCACAACCACCACCAACACCAATGGCCACTCCCTCCACCCCAGTAGACACACCAGACAAAAACCCCGATACTACAACAGTCAGCGAACAACCTCTGTGTCTCGCTTGTAGCCTCCTCTTGTCTGTATGTCTTTTCCGGCCGTTGGTGGGCCGTTGGACTCAACGCACAACAATAATTCCAAGAATCAAGGCCCTTCCTTGACGCCACAGGATGGGCAGATGGACGAGTTGAAGTCTCAAGTTTCCAAGTTACAGATCTCGATGCACCAGATCATCAAGGCTTTAAAGAATAACCCCATTTTTCAACAAAATCCCCCTGCCCCCCCTAACTTGAGTACTCATACTTACCCTATCCCTCCGCATATTCAACCCACCCCCTACCAAGCCCCAACCCCGCAGCAATTTGATCATATGTTGTGGATGGAACCCCTCAGGATCAAGGACATTTGTTTTTTGGGTGATTCTCCGGATACATTGGTTTTGTTCCTTATAAATTTGTCACATTTGGGATTTCCTTTGGCCTCGGGCTTCCCTTTTTCAGTTGGAAAGTGGTTGGGTTGTATGGATCTCTCGCCATTTTGGTCGGCACCCTTTGGATTCCAATAAAAGAAGGGTGGCATCAACAGAAAACTGGTATAACTCTCTCATCAAGGAGAATGCTAGGGGCCAGGGAGTCTTGAATGTCTATGCGAATCTCAATGGCCTTCCATTCAAACACCAGTATTTACTCACGGTTGACGCTTTCTTGGATAGATTCATTTTGGTTTTTGGCAACAAATTCATGAAAGAAAACGCAAAACGGGAGCTAGCTCAATGCAAGCAACAGAACCTGGCAATAGGAGAGTATAATTCACAATTGAACATTCAATCTATTGCCCATTGCGGGGGATCATGAGTGGAAAAATGCATTCTGCACACTGTGGGGTTTGTATGAGTATTTGGTTATGCTGTTTGGTCTGGCCAATGCTCCGGCCTGTTTTCAATGTTTTATTCAGTTCGTATTAAGAGAATTTCTAAGTGTTTTGTGTTATGTTTACATTGATGATATTTTAATATTTTCAAAAACAAAACTGGATCAAAATGAACATGTTATTCAGGTTCTTGAGAAGCTTCAAGAACATTCACTGTTTGCTTCTCCTGAAAAATGTTTGTTTTACACAGATCAGGTTTTGTTTTTAGGATTTTGAATATCAAACACAGGCATAAAAATTGAAGATGATAAGAGAAGTACTGTCATCAATTGGCCATATCCTTTGAATCTAAAAGAATTAAGCACATTTTTAGGATATTAAACTTTTATTGGAAATTTATAGATAAATTCTCATTGGTGGCGGCACCTCTCACTTCTCTCACAAAACAAGACATTGATGTTGGATCAGGATTGAAAAAAGCTGAGTGTATCAGCACCTTAAATAAACTCAAAGATTGTTTTAAACAAGCTCTTTTGTTACAACATTTTGATTTTACAAAGCCTCATACTCTTCATGTAGATAGCTCAAAATACACTCTATTGGCAGTACTCTCTCAACCCAACAGAAAAGGCCAGCTTCAACCAGTATATTTTCTTTCCAAGAAATGGAATGCAAACAAAACATTATGGCAGTACCACAACCAAGAAATTGGTGCAATAGTACAGGTATTTATTGAATGGAGGGCTTGGCTTATTGATACTAACAAACCAATCACAGTTTTCTCAGACCATGCTAACTTGTAATACTTCTCAAAAAATCAAAATTCATCAGACAGGCAGGCTTGATTGGCTTCATTTCTTACCTTGTTTCATTTTAACATCAAGCATATCCCATGAAAATTGAATCCAGCAGATCCGGCAACTAGACACCTGACTTTATGCCAACGGATGGTGAGGAAGAACACCCCAAGCCAACAATGATTAATACTCTGTCAGGATTGAGCATAGTTGGGGTGTTGTTGGATGAAGAAGATCCTAGGATTGATATTGGGGAAGTAGTTCATAATCATGATATAAATGAAATACCAGATGGGAACAAAAGTGATAATCAAGTATTGGATACTTCCTTTTGTCCATCTTCTAGACACTTGAGAGAATTGCTTAAGGAGGCATATAAAATTGATCCATCAAATTCAGAAGAAGATGATATGGCTTTTGAGTTCAGGGACAATTTATGGTGGTACAGAGATTGGATCTTTGTCCCATTAGCTCTCAGGCCACAGATACTGAAGGAATTTCATGAAAAATCAACAGGGGGACATCCGGGGTGATTAAAAACTATGGATGTCATCCGGGGTCCTTAAAAACTCTGGATGGCATGACCAGAACAATGAACTGGAAAGGAATAAGAAAAGACGTCATTGACTACACTAAATCATGTTTAACCTGTCAACCAGCAAAGCATTCAAATCAAAACCTCTTGGACTAATGAATTTTTTATCCATTCCCTCCAGACCATGGAGCATTATTGCTTTAGAGTTTATAGTAAAATTGCCATTATCAGAGGGATTTGATTCAATATTGGTTGTAGTAGACCATTTTTCAAACGGAGCTAATTTTATTCCTTCCAAAGAAACATGGAAAACTGAAGAACTGGCTTATTCATCTTTCGATAAGATAATCCAATTACATGGACTTCTGGACAAAATAATTTCAGATCAAGGCCCCATCCTGGTCTCAAAATTTTGAAAGGAAGTGCAATGCCTGCTTTGAATACAACCAGCCTCTTCAACAGCTTTTCACCCGCAAACAGACAGTCAAATAGAACAAATGAACCAAAAAATCAAAACTTTCCTTCAACACTTTATCTCAGACAGACAAGATTACTGGTGTCAGCTATTACCAATAGCTGAGCTTGTTTTTAACAACTCAGTATCAGCTTCAACAAGCTTTTCTCCTTTCTTTTCTCAAAATAGATTTCTGTCATATTTCCAAATCTGCTCTTATGCAGTCTGACACCCAAAGTTTATAAGTCTTGACCCTGGTTACATGACAAGCTTTGCAAACACATGTGAGCCTTGATACCAGGACATACAAGCCAACTTCAGTAAACTTTCAGAGAAATGAACACTTCAGCAACATGGTCAAAGCATCACTCATTTAGTTTGGGGTCATGGGTTCAATTCCCATGGTGCACAACTGATATTTGGTTTCTGACAATTTCATCCAAGAATAAACTTTTTAACAGAAGGATCCGTAGTACCTGCGGCTGACCAGCTTCTTTCCAGGTTTAATCAGGTACAAACCTCATTGCAAGACAAGATGAGGCATGCAAAAGAAGTAATTGTATTTTGACAAGAAGACTCAAGAGGCCTGTTCATATAAAAAAGATGATTGGGTATGGTTATTACATCAAAACATAATGTCAAATTGGCCATGGGGAAATTTAGATTTCAAGCAATTAGGTCCCTTTAATATTGATGAAGTCATTAGGAAAGAAGTTTACAAACTCATTCTACCCCTAGATCTGAAGAAATTGCATCCTATCTTCCACAAATCCCTTGTTCCTTATATAGATCTTCAATCTTTTCCAAATCGGATTGGATCCAGAGCGCCTAGAGGACCCTTGTGCACAAATAACTTTTTTTTGGACAAAGCCAACATTGAAGCCCTGATGGGGTATAAGCCTTTTGGTCAAGACTCTCATGAATATTTAATGTGATGGCATGGGGGTTCCATGGCGGACAATTCATGGATATAAGGGGGACTATTCTCCAAAAATATTCACCCTTATCTAGATCTGTTTCATGAAGAATTTGGTGCTAAAACTATTGTACTCCCTCTGGACAAAGCAATCCGGATTTTGTTAGAGGTAGGTGGATGGTCATTCTGTCAACACTTTGGCAGAACTTGGAAAAGAAAACAATTATTTTATTTTATTTCTCATTAACCATAAATAAAATTTACATTCATTTAGAACTATCAATCTCATTCATACATCACAATACATAAAATAAAGGAAAAATAAGATAAAAAACTTTCAGTCATATGTACTACATATTTTGTTTTCGGAAAAGGTTGACCCTTGATTTCAAAATTTTGTGCTTCCAAGTCACATACTATAGTATGTTTGCTTGGTTTTGGACTTGACAGGTCTGAGACTACATATCTGCGTGAAATCCAGCTGTCCAACCCCCTGTCAGAGTTTAACCTTATTATAGCCAATGCGGAACTACTCTGGGGTGTGAGATAGAGCTTGGAGGGCAAATAGACAAGGTGAGTTTTACTACAGGTGCTGTTGAGGCTGCCCTCCTGCCTAAGCTGCAATTTGTGAGAGTTACACTAAGAAAAAAAGAATAAGGTGTGGCTTATTTCTCTCAAACTTAGTGCAGGTAGTAATATTACTTATGCTGGATTCTTTCCCTACATCAGAAGTGAGGAGGGGGGAGTGAGGGTAGGATGATGGTGATGGGGGAATGATTTCTGATAGGGGCTGGCTAAAATCAGGCCCCACTTTTACTAAACGCACACCTTGTCCAGGGAGTGCACAACCGTGCACGCCTTGATCTGAGGCGTGCAGGGTTGCGCGCGCCCTGGACAAGGCATGGATGGCCAGGTACTCCCCAAGGAGGGTGTGCGCAACCCTGCACACCCCATTTGAAACAACGGGGCGTGCTGCATGGGTGTGTAGGCACCATGGGGCCTGCAGACGTGTGCTCAAGGTGTACGCGGATGTGGACGCCTTGTAAGCCCTCAAAAGCCACCGTTGAGATGAGTACACTCCTCTCAATGGCTGGTCATGCTCCTCTTGTGGACCGGTCGCCAAGAGGAGTGTGTACTCCTCTTGTGGACCGGTCATTGAGGGTCGCCTGGAGTTTCCAAGCTGGAAACTCCAGGCGGCGCGATTGCCAGCAAGGCGTGCAAAGAGATGCACATCTTACCTTGAGGCATGCCCGTTGGCGCACGCCACACACAAGGCGTCTGGGCCTCTGCAACCGTGCACGCCTCAATTTGAGGTGTGCATGGCGTGCGCATGCCCCCATCAAGGCGTGCACCATTTGCACAGGCCTTACCTGACAGCTTTGGGGCCTGCACAGGCTTGCACGGTTGCGCAGGCCCCACAAGGCGTACATTTAATAAACTTGGGGCCTGCATTTAGCCTGCCCCTTTCTGATACTGATGATATAATAATTAAAAATTTAATTATAATAATTCTGTGTTCTAAGAACCAACAGATCACAAGGAGAAAGATAATGCAAATAATTCTGTGTTCTAAGAACCAAAAGATCACATGGAGAAAGGTAATGATAATATTCTGATAACTATGATGATAAATTCTAACAAACAGATGATGATATGATGATTGGATGGGGGATTATTGATTGGGGGGGATTTTTCCATAATGAAATGATGTATAGATGGATGGTGGTATATATATAATTTCAAGGTGAGCCTTTGCTATTTACAAATGAGTAGGTGGGAACTATACAGTATGTGAAATATCTCTGAGAGCTTTGATGTGAGAAACAGAAAGAAAATCTGACAGATTTATGGTGGGAAATATTGTAGGTTGAGAGGCTGGTGCAGCTATGAAATGAGGGAAGTTGTGGGACAGCTTCTCAGATGGACATGATCAGTTTGATTTTGATTTATGTTGTCCAAATTGGTGTGAGAGGAGCTGCTCTAAGGCTGTACAGGTTCTACTGGGATTTGATTTATGCTGTCCAGGTTGGTGTGAGAGGAGCTGCTCTGGGAGACTGATTCCTTGGAGGAGCTGCTTCTGAGATACTGATGACTGTGAGGAACTGTTCTGGGATACTGATGGTAAGAGGTGTTAAGCCTGAAATCCTGATATTCAAGTGCAATGAAGAAAACTCCCCCAAGGGGAAAATGTATTCCGTAGAGGATGAAAGATATATAAGGTTCTGTAAATACATACTTTGGTTGATGAGCCATAAGTGTATAGTAGAATATAAAACAACAAAATATGTATAAAAATAGTGACATGAGAGTGTGAAAGTATAGATATATGTGAAAGTGAATACCAGGAAACAACACTCCCCCCCTCATCAACCATCAAGAAGAATACAATAGGGGGTATCAAATATAACAAATTCACCATTAGAAACCAGTCAATTAGCCAAAATTATTTTTTGCTGCCAATGGGTCCTCAAAGGGGGTAGGTGAAAAACCAACTCGTTTAAAAAATGGTGGATTTTTCAAAACCAGTCAATTACATAATGGTGGATTTGGTTATATTTGATACCCCCTAATGAGAGTATAAAAGAAGAAAAAATGAAATATAGGAATTGGAAATATTGATGAACCATAAAAGAAAGAGAAAAAATGGGAGAAAAAATATAGAATAGATGTGATAAGGAAAAAGGAAAAAATAATGGAATCATGAGGAAAGGGATGAGTTGATATGTAAGAAGGTAAAGAAGACAACAAAAAATTGAAACAATGATAATGAAGTAAAGTGAGAAAAAATGGAATATAAACCAAATTAAACCCTCCAGAGAAAAAAAGGAAAAAAATGAATCATTTCCATTGAAGAAACAGAAGAACATCCGGCTGGTTGACATATTGGTAACTGCAAAAAATAACATATTCATGGTTAGCTTCTGTTATGAACCAATCAACCTTGCTCTATTGGTGGGAGTTGCGGAGGGAGACAAACAGATGTGGGGGGTGTATGTTCATTGCAGCCAGCGCATACTTTCCCCCCATTACTTGCCATAGTTTGGGACTGTGTCCGCAGTCCAACAAGTGACAAAAACTCAGACACCTTTCTCCAGCCCAGGGCCTTGGTGAATATGTTGGCTAGTTGATCATTGGTTGAAATCCATTCAAGTCAAACTTTCTTGAGGTAGAGGAGCTCATTGATGACGTGAAATTCTCTATCAACATGGCAATGTTCCTTGCGCGTCCCACAATCAGAGCTGATGTGTACTGCTGCTTTGTTATCAGATAACATCAGTGGTGGAGGTATACAGAAAAAACCAGATAGAATTGAGGAAAGACAACAGGTGTCCTTGGATGCAAAAGACAAAGCCATGTACTCTGCTTTGCAGGTCAACCAGGCAACACATTCCTGATGTTTTGAAAACCATGAAACAGGAGCCCCCCAAACAGTTGAGATGAAACCATGAACCAATCTAGATACTTCACCACCCCAGTTTGCATCCACAAATGTCTTGATTCCACTTTCAAAGTCCTCTGATGCAACGATTGGCAGTGAAAGCTTGGAACTTTACCAAATATAGGATATGAGGTGATCCAAGGCAGCCCAGTGAGTTGAGTCAGGTTTCATGGAGAATATGGCAAGGAAGTGTACTGCAAATTTTATGTCGGGGCGTGATCCTTGAGCCAGATACAGTAGACAACCAATCCGGGAGATATAATCTTTGTCCATGCCGCCATCTGACTTATTAGACTGAAGATCCGTAGAAGGTATCGGGGTGCGGGTACAGATAGTGGATGATTGAAAAGATGTGATTTTCTCTACCAGCATTGGTTGATCAACTTTAAAACCTCATGGAACTTCCCAAACCCGTAGACCTACAATTCTGGACAAGGTTTCATCCCATTTTAAATCCAGGACAGACGACAGCTTGCCTTTCAGAGTATTCAAAAGAGGTATTGAGCTGGCAGTGAATAATCCATTTTTGACATGAACCCATAGGAATGCTTGGTCATTGCCAGAACAATAGATATAAGTTGACTGATCCTCCATGTTTGGAAGAAATCCAATGGACTCCAATTTGGATTTCAAATGCATCCACCAACAACGGGCTGCTTGCTGAGTGGCGTATAAAGCCTTTCGCAACTTGAGAACACGTCCTGGCTTGACTGATACTCCTGGCAGGGGGCAGATGTACACTGGGTGATCAATATTGCTGTTTAGAAACACACTTTTCAAATGAAAAGAAGCCACAGGCCAGGAGTGTCTTGATGCCATAGCCAAAAGAAGCTGGAGACATGCAAAGGTTGGAGTGGGGGCAAATGTCTCGCTAAAATTTCTATCGTGGATTTGTTTGAAACCTTGACACTTCAAACATTTTCAATTCACCCCTGAAGGAAAAGGTGAACTTGGGTGGTGGAAAATGTGTGGCTAGTTTTGAAATTTTTTGCCAGTAGTAAAATTGAGCTAAAACTGAGCAAAAACGAGCATGCTCAGCACCACGCCCAAAACTTACCAGAATGGATAAAATTGTGTTTTAAACATCTTTGTAAAATCTATTTTTTTTTGGCTGAGCATGCTCAGCATTGCTCAATTTTACTACTGGCAAATTTTCTCAAAATTGGGAGAATTGCAAAAGTTTGAAGTTTCATTTTCTTCAACAAGTATACCAAGAGAAGAGTATACAGAGGGGTATGAGTGAGTGGAATTTTCAGAGATGGGGACCCTTTTTGATGATAGTTGATTTCTGAAAGTGTTTGCTAATCCATCTGACATTGATATGGCCTCTCCATAGGTTATTGTGAGTTTTCCTTCTTCCAGCATCCTTCTTAATATTTCATTCTCTATTCCTGGGTACTGTAAGGTTTTTCTAACTGGCTTTTCCTTGGCAGGGCTGTTCTTCTCAGTATGTGGTGTGTTCTGGAATCTGACTCCTGGAGGGTGATCTGGGAATGGTGCTGGATCAAATTCAGAGAGAGGGGTGTTGGCCAATTTCATAATTTCTTCATCCTTATCCCTAACTGATACTTGCTTCTTCTTTCCTTTCTTCCCACTGGTGGTCCCTTCTTCATAGTCCTTCCCTGATCAGGTACTTTCCCCTAGGTCTGCTTCATAAATGCAAAATTCAGGTGAAGGGAATTCCTCTAGCTGTTCAAAGGATGAGAAAACTGTTGGTACTTCCCCTTGATAGTTGTCCAATGTTTGTTTGATTGGTCTTCTGGTATCCCATGGAATTTGTGAGTTGTCTGGCAAATAGTAATCCCTTCCAACTCTCTTGACTAATCCTTTGATGCTATCCTCCTGGAAATATTGGAAGTTGAATGTAGTGTGGTCCAGATAGAAGCAGTAGAAAAACTTCATAGGTCTAGGGGGTCCTTGGTAATTCTGGGGAGGTCCTGGCTGGTTTCTGGGAGCTTGATATGTGTGAGTGGGGGCTACTGGTGGTTGTTGATATGGTTGAGGTGTTGATGGTCCCATAGAAAATTGTGGAGGTATTCTGGCTGACAGGGCTGCAAAGTTCCTAGTGATTTCATCCATCTTCTTTTCCATTAGAGCAAGCTGAGGATTCGGCTGAGTTACTGGTGCTGTTACAGGTTTGGGTATAGTGAAGTGAGAAGTTGTTTGGGGTGGGGTAGGTTCCTTTCCTCTCCAGAATTGTCTTCTTTCCATAACTGAGGCTGACTGGACTTCTCTGTGGATGTAGTTGACTAGGGTATAGGTATCTGGTAGTATTTCTCCTCCATCCTTTGAAGCTAGCATTTGGTTGTCCCAGATGAGTTCCCTGGTGACTGATGATTCCATTTCAGGGCTAAGAGCTTCCAACCAAACTTCTCTGGATTATTCAAGACTAGAATTGTACCTCATCCTGACCAAGTAGTGAGTGATGGCTTCACATTTAGTTTTGAAAATCTTGAAGTCCTCCAAGGTCTTGATTCCTCCATTCCTAGTAGCTGTGTTGACCAAGTTCTTCAATTCCTGCCTAGTGTAGTTGACCAATGGGAGTGACCTGCCAAACCTGCTGAGTAGCTGCTTCTTCAATTCCTCCCAATCCCAGTTTTCACATCCTGACATTTCTTCCACTTCTGATTTCAGGTCATTACCTTTGAGGAAAGATACCACCTTTCTGGACATTTCTGCAGAATAAGCTCCATCAGTCATACCAGCAATTTCATACCTCTTAATAAACTTATCCATAGGCATGTTGGTTCCATCAAAGAAGAGGTCCTTGTCTATTGGTTTGATCTTGACTGATTTTCCTTGTTGTCCTCCTTGATAGTGTGGCATGACT
>LUKR01000958.1:0-15458 GCA_019395275.1 Puccinia brachypodii
GGGTGTATCAGAGTTTAATATAATTATTATGCTCTGAATAACAATACACAATGTTTAACCTTTGAATTGGTTAATAATAATATGGAGTATTATTCATTTAAACTTTGAATTGGTTAATAATAATACAGAGTGTTAATACAATATTCATATTGTATGGGTGCTGTAAAAGGGTAACAATAAGGTGATATAGTGTAAATTAATTGAAAGATAAGTTAATGTAAGTGAGGGTTACAGATAAGAGAACTTATCTGTAAAAGATGTGTAACTTGCAGTTACTTGGGACATGTTATGTAATGTGACATTGGCTCTGTGGCTGACACTTGCTATGATCAAGGTGAGCAATGACTTGAGCCTTATAAGCCTCAATGTCAAGTTTACACTGCTTCTCATGTGGTATATGCACATAACCAGTGCTACCAAAAATCCTGAAATGGTCAAAATGATGTTTCTTGTCAAAGAGGACCTCATAAGGTGTCTTATCCCCACCAGATTTATTGGGAAACCTGTTGAGTACATGGGCAGCCCACACAAAAGATTAGCTCCAGAACTACTTTGGGAGGGCAACTCATCTGATTTTTTCATTACGCCTGTCCCCTCAGTATGTCTCTTCCTTTTGATCTCTCTCTGGCTAGTATTTCTTTCTTACCAAAATATCCACTTACCTCTCCTGATGTACCATAATTCAGACAGCCATTTATTTTCAAGAAATAAATTATCAATTGGTTGATCTTAGTAAAACAGTTCCAGAGCACCCTAGATACTCTCCTTTACCACCCTCAGCCTGAACTTTGTTTTCAGTCACTCTTAATATATCCCTTTGTAAGTCAAATTCTTCATCCCTGTTTGGCCACACTATAATTTCTGATTTGTGCAGCCCCTGTAGCACAAAATTGAACCCCAAAAGGTGATTGTAATATTAGTTTTGGTGAAGTCCAATTGGCCCCAGGGGTAGACCCCCTATGAAATTATGGTGCATCAAAACAGTGCCTTTGTTATCAACACTGACAGAATCCAATCAACCAATGTCCATTACTATTAGAAATTCAAGATTTTGGGGATTTTGTATCAGATCATTTCTTGACTAGAAAAATACTAAAAAAAATGAAGCTACATAAGCTCTGAAAATTCCAATCATGAATCATTACACTAAACTATGTACAAAAATGTATGGTTGAAATTGTAGTAGTCAAGGATGAGCTCCCAACAATGGTGCAACACATGTGGTATTTGTTCAGTATTGGCTTGCATCATCTCATGTATACTATCATCATCTCAAAACACAAT
This sequence comes from Puccinia brachypodii, assembly GCA_019395275.1. Classification (NCBI taxonomy): domain Eukaryota; kingdom Fungi; phylum Basidiomycota; class Pucciniomycetes; order Pucciniales; family Pucciniaceae; genus Puccinia; species Puccinia brachypodii. Next base: position 1,285 of record LUKR01000958.1, read on the forward strand.
TTTAAATCACCAATGTGATGCTGTGGGGATTTCCAGACAACCACTCTGGTTCATGTCCATATATCTCAATACAATTGCCTGGCATACAAACTGTGTATTGTAGTAGTGTTGCTCCCAATGATAAAACCAAGATCAAAAGGTACTGCTACACAGTCAGGGTGCTTAAAGAGGGCACTTGAAGCAGAAGGGCACTTGATTTCTCAGCACGGTGTGCCTGTTAGTTGGGACGATCCAGTGCCGCCAATTGTCACGCCCCTTCGTAGCGAGATGGCGCAGCTGGTAGCGCGCTGGGCTCATACTGAAAGACGTTCTGTGCAGGCCACCCAGAGGTCGTCGGATCGAAACTGACTCTCGCTAGACTTTTGACCTAACCGGAAACGAGGCTACTTGTTTTTGGTCGATTTAGAGAGGAAACTAACATAAGACTAATTTTTTAAATTACAGACAAAAATGTTAGATGAGAATTTACCAAACAAAACAGGGATTATTACTCTCTGTCCTTAATTAACCCAACACCGCCGCTCCTTTTAACTCTTTCCGCCAACCCCATCTGACCAAAGAAGACCTTTTGCTGCTGTTCCATGACGAACTTAGCTTTATTACCGTCCCCGATACCACCCGCTTTGATCCGATTGCGTTCACGTTCGATTTCTTCGGTCTTCATCCGTTCCGAATCTTCAGCTTCCAATTTTTCAAGTCTCGAGGATCGAGATTCCGAGAGCGACTTAGCGGCCGCTTGCATCTCTGCTAACTTGGCCGCTTTGACCTCTGATAACTTTTTGGCACGCTCCCCTCCTTCCGCTGTTGTTGAGCTTGGTGGTCCAATCTGTGGGTCGCCGTGGTTTGCAGGCCGTTGGAACGAAGTCGAGGGATCCCTTGGTCTTCCTGAATCTGGATATTGGCGCCTAGACGAGTCGCGGTACGAGTCACGACCAGATGGCGGAGCCCGATAATAGTTCCTGTTGTTTGATGGATGTTGAGCACTAGAAGATCCTTGATTAGTCGTTGGCTTTGATGGTCCATCACGGTTGGTTCGTGATGGAGAGCGTGAACGGGATCGTTCGGTGTGCCGGGAGTCACGATGTCGATGATCAGGCGATGCAGAGTTCCGATAGTGACCACTATCACGATGATCAGATGGTCGTCGACCAGGTCTAGAAGACCTACCACGACTATCAGATCTGCGCCGCTCATGGGGGGAAGGGGGGCTATGCCGACGGTGAGGCCGACGATCCGGAGATCCCCTACGATAATGTCTTGAATTCCCATCTGGACTGACAGACCGGTCCGACTCCCTTGAATGATGTTTTCCGTCTCTGGCTCGCTTTGATTGACTTCTTCCTTCCGAGGAGCGACTAGGACTGTCTTCTGGTGGATCATGGCGTCTTTTGCGAGCCTTTTTGAGTTCTCTTTTCAGTTGTTTTTTCTCTTCCTTTTCCTTTTTAGACTTCTCCTTGGTCGTCGCGTTAGATAGTAAGGCCTTGACTTTGGTTGGATTCTTTCTCAATTTTTCGTATGCTGCCTGCTCTTGTTGTTTGATCGCGAGCAATGGATCTTCCCGAATCTTTGAGGCCGTGTCTCGTGCCGTATTAGCATTCTGTAGTGAAATAAATCCCCCGCCAGCTTTGTCGGCATCAGATTGGCTAGCAGCTCGTGCTTGCAACTAAGTGAAGGTTGACAGTTAGTCTACAGATTCAGATAAATCTATTTGGACATAGGGGAAGAAGACGGTCTACTGACCTTAGCCGCTGCTTCATCCTTTTCTTTAAACAATTTGTCAACGGTTTTCTTCCCGAGAAGATAAGCTTCTTGCTCCTCGGCGTTCACCCCATTTCCGACGGCAGGGGTAGCGTAGAGCCACTCAACACGCTCGTCTCTTTTACCCCCACCTTGCTCTGCCTGGATGCGTTGTAGTTCTTGTAACTGACGCTCTTCAGCCAGCTCCTTCTGTAGTTGAGTGGTCTTCTTACGTTCATCGAGCTTTACAGAATTTTAATCGATTCGTCAGTTTTCGGCTCCTCCTAAGCTGGAAGATTAAGTTGAGACTTACTGCTTTACGCTCTTCCTTCCACACCCGCTCCTGGTTCTTCATCAGGAGCGGATGCCAGGACTAGATTCGGGCAAGGGAAAGAAGAGGAATTGCATGTGCGGTTAGCAAAACGATTGAGGCACCAATCGAGATCTCCAGAGCCAGACTAACCTTCTTCATGTTCAAGTCGCCTCCCCCCATCTTAGCTGATTCTATCTGGCTTCTGTGTGAACGAACGGTCCTTTGTTGCCTCTTTGAGTTGGTTTGCTTGGTTTTGCTTGGCTGGTTGAGCGAGGCCGGGGTGGGCGGAATTGGAGTACGGGCCAAGTGAGCATCGGTGTGGACACTTCAGTTCGACCTCACCAAAAGAAAAAGAAATCAGCTGGACAGAGCAAGACTATTTATAATTTCAAAAGAATCAATGTCAAAGAAGATATTCCAAGGAAGAATTCTGAAAAAAAAAGAAAAAAAAAAACATTTTTGACAATAACACAAGTTATTAGAATTACCATTTAACTTGAGCTGTTCAGAATTGGATTGCATAGATTCTGATGGAAAACCTATCATACCACAATCTTACACCAGGCAAAAAATTCAGTGACTTGTAGGCAGGTTACATGCAATAGGAAAAAGGTGCCTTTATCCTCTTGCATGTTACCTGCATACAAGTCACTGAATGTTTTTTCCTGGTGTTACCTTGGCACTTTGATGATGAATGGTGCTGCTGTTCAAGGACTAAGATTTAATTTCATATGACACACCTTAAGACCCTGCCGACAATATTTTTGACCTGAGCCTTTTATAAGCAAATTTTCTGAGGGGTTTTTTTTATACATTAATTATTTCTTTTTTCCACTCCATGTGAGAGATTTTTTTTAATACCCAATTATTCAGATCCCAGTATACTAAACTAATAATTCTATTTTAAATTCCCCTCCATTCATGAGTTGTTCTCAATATTAATCCTACATTTTTGAATGAATCCACAGAACTAATTTATTTCAAGAGTTGAAGGAAAAAGGAAATAATAATAAGATAATGGAGCTAACATAAACAGAAGAATGAAAATGAATAGTGAAGCTAGTGATATGCACCTGAGAGTAGTATGTTTGACCATAGAGTTATATTTATACTTTTTGTTATCTAGGAAGTTGTGAGAGATGTTTTGTGAACTATCTGAACAGGGGAGTGAGAAGATTGCTGAAAATAATTATTTTGCTTTGATTCAATTTAAGAGCAGAACAAGAGTGAATATTGTTAGTTTCTCTAAATAGTATTCCTCTTGATTCAGCTCCCTTACTTTGACTAACAAGGTGGAAATGAACCATGAGGAAAAATCTCAATATAGGACTACTAACCTGACATGTTGCTTATGGTTTGGGTCTTATCAGTGTTCCCTACATGTAGCTTGAGTGCTGTAACTGCAAGAATACAGTAGTTAGTTTTTTTTTTTTGCTCTTTATTCTGATCTACTGACTGACACCAACTTCTTCTCACTCACCTTGAGGTTTTGTTGAGATTTGCTCCAGCTGCATCTGAGTATCAGGATCAACCTTGAGTTGGTTCACAAGTGCCCATGTCTGAGATAGTCCAGAGACACATCAGTTTTCTGAGATTGTAATAAGGATGATGAGGGTGTGGTTTGCTTTTCTTGCCTTGTACTTCAGCTCCCACAGTTCTTAGCACCTTTCTCACTGGGTGAGATTGGACTGGCTTATCTAAGCCTTGCAAGCACTTGGCTGGCCAAGAGCTAAGGCACAAAGTGCATGCAAGGCTTATACCCAAGAAAGGGAAGCTCACACATCATGATCTGAGTTTGAGGTGTTTTTTTTTTTGGTTTTTCTTGATTTGAAATTCTGCTCCTCCAGATGATGAAGGACCAATTGGAATGGGATGAGGCCCACTTCTTGCCCTTTGATCTCTCTCCAGATCATCTTCTTCCCTCCTGCTTCTCCCTCAACTTGGGTTTGAATTACTTGTTTTACCTCTCTTTTTCAAAGGTTTAATGAAAAAAAAAAAACACATCCTGAAAAGGGTCCGTGCACATGGCACAAAAACACAAAAACACATCTTTGAAAGACCAAAGTTTAGCATGTTTGGAGTGGAATAATGAGGTTGTGAATACATGAGAAGAGGTTCAACATGCACAAGATTCAATTGTTGAATTTTTGCCCCTTTTTTGTGTGGAAAGGATCTTCAAGGTGTTGTGGAAGTTTGGCTACACCAAAACTCCCAGATTGTGACACGCAAGACAATGTGTCTTTGTCATCAGTCCCTCTTGCTTCACTCAAGGACTGGTGCAACACCTCAACCACGACAGCAACTGGGGACTTTGCCAAGTTAGGAGATTGGAGACAACCACTCAAGCCCCCATTCTCACAAATTTTTCAAAAAATAAATAAAACAACCATAGTTTGGCCTTCTCAAAAGTTATGATGAAAAGAGGTGATTGCTGCACACAGAGAAAAGAGGCAAAAAATATATATATAAAGAGAGAGAGAGAAAGTTTGCCAAAGTAATTTAAAATATGAAGGTGAGATGGTACAGCCTCAAGTTTACATCAGAATACAGACTTCAGAAAAAAAATAAAAACTGAGGTTCCGCAATGCCAATTAAACCTCCCAATGTTTGAGTAATGTGTATTATTGACATATTAATTATAGAGGATCAAAAGTTGCTCATCAAGATTTGAAGAAAGGCTCCCTCCGGACAAGCCATCAGAATGTGTCGTCAAAGGACTGGTGCGCTAGAGGAAAAATTCATGGTGAGTTTCTTCTTATTCATTGCACAAGCAAGTCAGCTTTGAAATTCAAATCAGAATGTATATTTTAAGTTACAAAAACAAAAGTCAATCGTCCATAAAATGCCAATCAATAAACAAATATTACTATGAACAAAATTTCTGAATCACTTCGAATTGTCCATTTCAAGAAATAAGGATAAAATTTTCTATCCAATTGTGGCTTAAAGTGGGTTGGTTGGCTATGAGTGATTCTACATAACTCCGTACGGAGATACGACGATCTCACCATCAAGAGTCTAAAAAAAAAGGATAGTTTCATATCAATTTGTTATATCAGTATTATCGATAGATGGGGGTATATTAGTGATGATCCATTTGGTTCGTTTAAGATTGGATTCAAATAAACGAAAATCTTAATCTCCTGAACCCCTTTTTTATTTTGCGTTAAAAATGTAAAAGTGACAAAAGGGAAGTAGAAAAAGATTAATAGGGGAAAGAAGGAAAAAAGAAAAAAAAAATCTTACATGAGATCCGTATTCCATCTGTCGATACTCGATAACGGGGATAACGTCAGAAAATTCGACTAAGGATTTCAGATCCGAAGCAGCAGTTATAGTAGTAGGAGTAGTAGTAGTAGAAGAAGAAGAAGCACAATTCTTGAACTGGAAAGAAGAGCTAATCCAATCGTCAACTTCTTTATTAAGTCGATTAAGTAACTTTGTTTTGAATTCAAGAGTTCCGAAGACTTCAGCCGCTGGAGCGATGACTTCGAGATACAACATGGCCACCGCCGCCGCCGCCGTCGTCGTCGTCGTCTTTGAGGAGCTGGTTGATTTTAGGAAAGTGGATCCTTCGTAATGGGCAAGGCTTGGTTGAAAGCAAATGTGAAGGTCGGCTGGATCTGGTGTGATTGGAAATTAGATGTACCCAAGTCTCTCAACGTCGGGAGTTCAGGAAGAATTTGACGGTGGTATGCCAGGGAGGGAAGTTTGAAGAATGCGTACCAAACGAGACATCCCCACAACACATTTTGAAGCTGATCGTCAACCTCCTGGCCAAGTCCCCCTGGATGCTCTGGTCAGAGTAGGCCAGCGAGCTGAGCACTTTCACAATAAACATCTTCCCCCTCTGTCTATTATTTATTTAATTTTTCCTTTTTCTCTCTTTTGAGTTTGTTGCGACTCCCCTGCCTTCGGGTGGGGCCCCCCGGCCGACCGAAGAATACACCCCCTCTTCGCTGATGTGACAGAATTTCGCTCAATAAATACTTGGTCTACATAATCTTTTATCTTTCAAGTCTACTAAAAGAAACTTGGCGTAGAACAGTAAGAGAAACAAAAAAAAGGGACAAGTTTAAATGCTTCAACAGGAGGGCTTGGATTCATATGAAGAGAGAAGTAACAGCTTGTGGCTAACAACAGTCCTTCAGTTTTCAGCCAAGTTTCCTTTGCAAGACAACAAGACAAGCTCAAGAAATAATTGCAAGTGATTTGAGAAACTCCAAGCGTATATATATACAATCGAGCAAGGAAATTCAGACCAGGGAGGAGGGATAATGTGACTTGGAGAGGAAAGTTGTTGATGGGGATGATGTAGTTATTTATATTATCGAGCAGGAGATAGATAGATAGACGGAAGGTATAACACTAAGTGAGCTGGAGAAGATCGACCCCGTCAAAACACGTCGAGTGTTTGTCCCCTTTGTATATATTCCATGTTTTTTTTTTTTCAATGGTCAATTGATGATCCAATCATTGAGTGATTTGTCATGACTAAAATACATTTTTTTATTTTTTCTGCTCTCAAGTTCCAGTTGTTCATCATTTGAGAATTTTCTTCTTTATCCGACGTATATATAGATATGGAAATCAAGAGATAGTGTCCTTTTCTTGACTGGGAATAGCAATAAATAAATGAATAAATAACGATAACTATATGTATATATGTATAAATCTACTAATTTGCAAAGAAAATAAAAATGTCACCGATCAGTTAACGTATCCAAGCAAATCCAAAAGAAAATGAAAGTCTGCAAACCAAAATATATATATAAATGAAATGACAATCCAGGTTTTTCTGATCAGCGTGAACTAGGAGGTTTGGGTGATAGTCCAGGTAGCTTAGCAAACGAAGGTCTGGAGAGGTTAATATTCAGATGAATAGCGGCGGGCACTATAATACCCGAAAAAAATAATGATCAGTCATTTGTTCACCCCCCCTCTCTTTTTTGTGTATAAAAGACGGACTTACCGACTTTAGGATCAACAGCGACTACCAGAATCGCCGTCGTTTCTGTTAGACTGTCGAGTACGGCAGTGTACATAGGATGAGTGATTTCCATGGACTTGAACCTAGATCTAATCCGACTATTTTATGACGAGTTCCCAATAAAATATAAATGTAAGACCTGGATTGCCTGGAAGATCAAAAGAGAAAGGGACAGAGGACAGACGCTGAAGCGGATTTGAAAGCTTTGACGACTGCGGATGCTCGTTCAAACCTCCGTTCATCAACCGCTTGGATTTGCTCGGTCGCATGACTGTCTGTCCATCTAGCGACCACGAGAGAAGTAGCAGTCTCGAATACAATCACTTCACATGCCGATGTGAATTTTGCAAATCGTTCCAATGGGGCATGTAATGAACCGATCTCGGGTATTAACATTTGCACGATTGTCGACCATGCCTGGATTCAATTCTGATATCAGTCCCTGGAAATTTATGCTGTGACCTTCGAAAAAAAAAAAAAAGCAAGAGCAATCTTGACCTTGTAGATCGTCTCATCCCAGATCGATGTACTGAAGATGTGAATCATCTCCGTACTGATTTTCCCTTTTGAATAATCTTCAACTTTATTTCGAATTTCTTTAGCCTTGGATTCGAAGACGATTTGACGATGTTCTTCTGGGACTAAATCCATCTTATGAATCAAGATGTGTAATTTAAAATCTTCCATACTACATAAATATAGTATAAAATATCAGATTGTTTGGTGATTTTAATTTGATTAGGATATCAGACTCCGAAATAAATCAAGTTGAATTAAAGGGCAAACTTGTCGGAGTCACTTAGCGCTTCCAAAATCGCCGAAATCACTCTCGAGAACCAAATCATATCGATCGTCGAAAAATCCGGACTCTCGACATCAAACACATAGAGCAGACAGCCTATCTGAGAGAAAACTGAACTTCGATTGCGTGCAGGCATTGATAAGACGTTGTGCATGTAAGCTTCAAAAGAGAAAAGTTCCCCCCCCCCAGATATTATTTTGATTATCAGTTATTCAGCATAATTATATGAGATCGTGAGTTAGATTTACAATCTTGTCCTCCACAATCCACCAGTCTGAGCGCGAAATGACCCAAGAATTTTATTGGGGTAGTCTCCATATCTCTTTGGAGATCAGTTAAAAAAAAGTGAAGCTCAAGATAAGGTCAGGACATTGAAATGAAACCCTGAGCCAGCTTTAGAGACTGACATGGTTGCCCCCAGCTTCCTTGTATCTGCAGCGGCCATATTAGCGAATATCATATTCCTCATCGACGACTTGCCCGATCCTGTGAACGAACGGCCAATTGATCAGAGGTTATTATTCGATGAGAGCAAAGCAGCGGAAGCTCACCTGACTTTCCCATCAGCAGGACCTGGTCAACAGATGCAGTTCTGAGTGAGTCTTGAGTTTGGATGAGATGGGGGAAGTGCTGACTGACCTTTTTGGCTGCGTCTGACTGCGACATTCTTCTTGCTGGTTGGTTGTTGGTTTTGGATTTTCGAGGGCAGAGGGGGAGGGCGGCAGTCCCCGAAAGCCCCCGGACATCTCCCCGGGCAGTCCCCCCCACCCCCTACCCCCTACCCCACCCCCCACTGCCCCACCACCCCAATGGTCAACAGGATGAACCCCAAGAACAGCCACCTGCTCACACCCAAGCCGAGCGAACCGATCATCTCAAAGGACTTCCTGCCCACTCCATCAAGAATGGCATCCGAGAACCGGAGTGGGAATCCACCACCGAGAAACAACCTGCTGCCGGCCACTCAGAATTTCATCATGAACCCTAATCTGGCTGCGAATCTGGCTGCTAAACCTATGTCGACTAGGATAATGCAAAGCGTGTCGTCGGATGAAGTCGATGGGATGATCGAGTGAGACCTCTGCCGGTAGTACCGCTTCAAACTGTTCACTTACCCTTGACGTTCTATCGGATTGATCTAGGAGAATCAAAGCCGATATCCACCCGTAAGCGATCGACGTATACCAAATTCAAATAACAAGACTGCGGCTTACAAGCAATTAGTTCGGATCGAATAAAGCCTGATAGAACGATGCCAGAACCAGGAGAACAGAATAAATACACTCAAAGTAAGATCATCAACTCTTCAAAATTCCAATCGTATATAGAAAGTGTCTGAATAATCTATTTACATACCATAGGAATCATTACATCCGCACATATTATCGACCCGAACGGCGATTTCACATTTGAGTCATTTGGGATCTAGGGCACAGAAAACCTCAGAATTAATCGAACAACAGTCAAGTGCATTTATCCAATCAGCAAGAGAAGATATACATAAACAGATCGACTCGGACTCGCTTGGTCGGCAGAAAGATTTCAGCGATACTCAGTCTGACCTCTTGGGTGGTGATCAACTCGAATTGGCTCGCTCTAAAGTACATCATCTTATCTGCCTTCTATTCATCGACGATCACTAATTATTGATATCAATCTGCTTTTTTTTTTTTTTTTACTTTACAGCTTTTGGAAGCTAATAAAAAACTCGAGAAACATATCGCTAGGCAAAGGCATTATGAACGGAAACTAGCAACACATTTATCAATCAGTTCAGTCCTTTTTTTTTCATGCGGCATCTTTTGATTTTGATAACCTTAAAAATGACAAAAAACAAAGGCGCAAAGTTCCTAGACTGAACCAAATTTTTTTTTTTAAATTACAAATTTTGATCCTCAAGTTCGTCGATTAGTTTTAATTCTATTAACGATTAAGATTTTAATTGATTTACGGATAACGAATCAATTGATCGGATTTATGAATGAACTAGTACCGATTGAATATCTACCTAAGTTTTTAGGTCGTCATACTCCAATAATCATCGGATCACATCTTGCAGATCATCACCATCCACTGCCCCAATCAACAACAACGACAGAAACGGGCGATCATCTTATGAGCCCTCGTAAATACCTTTACTCTGATTTCGTCGCTTATTTCTTTTGGATCGTGTTAATCAAACTCGAGTTTTTTTGAAATGATTATCTTCAACATTATCAGTTTTTAGGAGTCCATCGTCAGTTCTTAGTACATAGTACCGCTACATTACATTTTCTTGAAATTCGGTTCTTCTTGTTGAAAATAGACCCTTCCCATGCATGAGTAGATATACTTGATGATATCCTGCACAGGCAAATAATCTCTCTCTCCATACTCCAACTTGTGTATTCAACACAAGTCTCTTTTTTTTCGTCTTGTCTTGTACTAACAATAAACTTATAATCAACACTCTACCAACAGAGATTAGTCTGGCCTTTACTTTTGGTCTATGGCATTCTGGCAAAGAGTTTAAGTAAGGTGATGGTGAAACATTGGAGGACTTCCCGCAGGATATGGAAGGCTTTCCAGATCACAGCTGGAACCTAAAATTCCAGATTTTGGCGGGCCCACCACCTCAAATTTGGCAAATTTCCTTCCAGATCTGGAACTAGACGGCTTTAATTTCCAGGCGCTGCGGGTAAGTCCTACATCATTGTAGTGTCGACGGCGTCTTCCACCCCGATCCATGGAGGGCCGTTCATGATCTTCGGGGCGAAAAGGCCAAAGATCCCGTTGGCTTTAATTGCCCGCTTGTTCTGAGTGCCACATCAGCTTGACGATGTAGACATCGAAGAGTTCAGGGACAGGTACCTGAGTACATCCAACCTTCAGTCTGCATCTGGAATAGACTGGCAGCGAAAAATCAGCAATCCCCCCAAAATCTCAATGACTTTGAGAGCGAGAATGGCCGACGGGAGTTGATCGAAAGATTAATACCGCGCATTGAGGTCGACTTACCCGACTCCGAAACCGTGTCCGGCTCATTCTCATTCGAATTTCATCTAGTCGGACCCAGCAGCCCCCGTTGGCGTTGGGGGCCTGCCCCCTCCATCTCCATCTACCAGCCGGATCACAGAGGGACTGATCGGAGCTAAGGCGCAAATGCCTCATCCACCTCTCGCTATCCACAATCTGGGAATCTCGCCTCATCAAGCCATCGCTGCTGAAGGGATCAACGTTCATGACTGTCCAATTCGTCCAGAAAATCAAGGCTGGACATGATAGATTCAGAGCCATCCTGAAGAAAGTTACCTAGCCTCTCGTAACTTATCGTTCGTTCATTCAGATAAAATTCAAGACTGGATCAAACATATTTAAATAAATAGTCGTTATATTAAGTATACCAAAAAAATCAAATTAATTCAAACACACACACACACAAGATTCAAATCTTCTAGGGTTCCATTAAAGCTGAAATAGAAGGTACCCCGAAAATATGATGTGTGCCTTGTGCAAGAAAGATTAAGTGTCTCCCTCATGCGTTTTGAGCTCAGGATGAGGTCCATCTTCTGCTCGGCAAAGTCATCAAATATAAATAGGGCGAGGTTCGTTGAGGAAAGGGTAGTATGACCACCCCTCTAAAACAAGTGAATCCAATCAATCAATCAAGAATTGCAATCTTCCGTACACACATACACACATAACACACCATTTAAAGCTCGCAAGAAGTGGAACCAACGTGACCATGGCCTCGATCATTGTGAACCTCCTAGTCATCCTTTTGTCAATCACCAATTGCATCGGCACCCCCGTATCCGAAAAAAGGAGTACCTTGGAGCGCCGTTACAACGGGAAAGCTACTTGGTTTATTCCCGATACTGGTGCTTGTGGAGATACTAATTTGGAGACTGATTATATTGTGGCTATGAACCATGCCCAAGTGAGCTCCTACTTTCTCTTGTTAATTATTTGTTAACCGAGAAGAAAATCCTAACTAATTAAATTAAATAAAAATAAACTCAAGTATCAAGGCGGTGCACCATGTCACAAGATCGTTTCCATCAAGAACAGGGCAACCGGAAAGTCAGTGAAGGCAAAGGTGACAGATGAAGTACGTTTCGATTTTATCTCTAAGAATTTTAATAGGAAAATATCTTGATCTAATCAGTTAATCAAACCATCTTCACTCCAGTGCCCTCCGTGTGCCTACGGCTCGTTAGATCTTTCGCCCTCAGCTTTCAAAGCACTTGGCAATATGGACGATGGCATTCTACAGGTAAGACCATTGATCAAGGCTCTATCAGGTTGAGAGTTGTTTTATAATTCCGTCCCTTATATATGTATTGACATCATTCTCATTGAACTTTTTACTCATGTTAGATTTCATGGGAGTTTGTCTGAATGATCGATCAGCCATCCCCCGACCCATGATGATCAGAAGTCATGAACTTACACCCACCCACTCTCCTCACCGATCGATATACACATATAATTACTTCCCCTTTTTTTCTTTTTTCACTACATAGATGGATTAATCTATGTACTCGCGTATTCATGGTCAATCTTGGATGTGAAAAAAAAATGTACCAAAATTATAAAAAGCTGTATTTTAAATTACGCATGTAATATTAATTATGTATAAATAATCTACATAAAAAAAACCCCCCCCCGTTTGTAATAAAAAAAAGAAAAATGCACTTGTATGTATCAATAATCAAAATTCTATTATTATCCACTAAATTAGAAAAGCCCATGAGAGAATTGACTTCACAGCTACCACACCTAGCCACGCACAACAGAAAAAAGAAGTACATATTAAATGTGAGCGAGAGGCACTGTCTGCTAAAGCCCACAAGCCCTGAGTTCCCTGGCTTTGGGCAAAGGGCCCAAAAAATTTATAAGTTCTTGTCTCCTCAAGGGGACCTTAGTCTTAGAGACCCTTGCATGATTATATACCCAGTTATTGTAGTAATACACTCAACATCACTATTATTACAAAATTTATATCACCCCTACCCCCCCCCCCCACACAGCCAAAACCAAAACCTCACCACACAATTCCAAACTATACAACAACACTCCTTGAACAACCACCTGCAATGCACACCAGCACACACACACACGCAGTCCCAAGCCGGCTTGCTTGCCGGAATGGCACATATGGTATTGCAAGCCCGTCTGGGCACACACCAAAGTTTGGCAAAAAACAGGCCAAGTGCGCTGGGCTAATCCTAAAGCCAATGTGGCACCCTCCCAACCCCCTCTTGGCACATGCCAAACTTGGTGGGGGTTGACACAAAGTCTTGCTTGGCCAAAATCAAGCAGGGGGTCTGCATGGTAAGCCACAACATCTCCGTTCTGCCATATCCTGTATTATATGGCAGACCCCTGTAGATTGAACACCAAGCTGTTTTGGATATAAAAACCAGGAGCACTTTTTTTTTGGCATGATACCCAAAAAAAAACATGTACATTTTTTTCTTATACATGTCTCTTGAGCAATAAAAAAACAAAAATAGCAGTGATGATTTTGATTTGAGAGAAAAACCCTATTTGGAAGGTGCAGACAAGACTGGGCTGGTGATCTCTTGGAATTCAGCACAGGGGTGATAAAGTCACTGACAATGAGAAAAGAAATGGTGAGATTTTTCTGGGGTAATCGCTTTGTCAATTGCCTGTATGCTGCTCAATTGGGCGGCTCCTTCAATTGAATGCAGAATTTTATTGAGTGGAAGCTGTACTCAATTGGGTTGAGGAATGGCAAGTAGGGAGGGAGGAATTTGAACTTTATTGATTTTGAGGCATCTAGAGATTTCTTGAACTCCTCGAAACGGTTGCCTTAGTGGATTGGTGCATTATCCATGATGAAAATGGCTTTATTGGGCAATCAGGCACCAAGGCTTCCAGGGAAGAGGCAGAAGTCATCTGCCCCTACACCATTTGCCTTGGTGTTGTTGGTGTTGAGAAGTTTGTGGTATATAAATCCATGGCTTGACAAGGCACCTATTACAGTCACCTGTTTAGCCTTGGGCACAAGGCTCAAGATTGCTGGTTGACCTTGATCACAAAAAAAAAACAAAAAAACAATCAATGAACCAATAAAATTGATTGAAAGATTGACTGAACAGAGGGTGTGTATCCAAAGGTGCAACCAGAATGAAGATTAAATCCTGCCTCATCAACAAAAGCAATGGTACGTCCTAGGTACAAACCTTGCTGATTCACAAAGTTTGCTTTCTGTTCAATGATGTTGGTGTGGTGCTCCATATCTGCTGCAAGCAACATAATGCCACAAAACTACATCCTACAAGCCTACCCTTTCATAAATATTGAAATATTACTTCAGAAATGGA
>LUKR01000959.1:0-15451 GCA_019395275.1 Puccinia brachypodii
CCGTAGTTGCTGAGATTATTCGATTGACCTCTTTGTTTCCTCCAAGTAATTTTGAATAGAGAGAGAAATTCTTTTTGGCCTCATTAACCATCTCCTGTCGCACCTCGAACCATCCCTCACCTTTTTCATACTCCAGAACCTTTGAAATACAACTAAAGCCACAATTTCCGTCTCCAGGTGGGTTGAATATGTTGATGATGAATTTATTGAATGGCTGGGGAATCTGTGATAAGAATAGAGACTGGAAATGCAGGTGAAACAGAAATTTAGTCAAAGATTTAGCAAAAATTGGAGTACAAAGAGCTCACTACATGATCTACCTTTTGCTCCTCCTCCTCCTCCTCCTCTTCATCCTCCTCTTCCACCTCTTCATCCTCTTCATACTCATCCTCTTGCTTGTCCTTGTCTTCTTCTCCATGCTCAACAATAGCCTCATCATCAATGTACGGGTTTCTTTTCATTTGTTTAGCTTTGGGTCTCTGGGATTTGGAGGCTCGCTTATTTGATTTTTGGGTCTTAGCTAATTCTTTTTCAACAATCTCAAAAGCTGAGTTGTTCCTCTTGGTTGAAGTTGAGGCTTATTTGTGGAGGGTCTTGGGGGTTGGCCTTCCTCTGGTTTTTTTCTTGACTGCTGGGGCTTGAATTGGTACCAAAACATGTGCTCCAGAGAGGATACTTTGAATTTTTTTTAATAGATTTGGAAGCGCCTTGACAGGTTCAGCAGAGAGTTCAACCATTAGTTTGCTAGTTTCTTCTTCCAAATCAAATGGAGAATCTTCAACAATCTTTATGAGTAGCAGAGAAATAATAGTGAATCAGAATATAATCATAAGTTGCCTGGTGTCAAATTAAGCAGTGTACTCGCAGTGCTCTCTGGATTATAAGTTGAGTGCCATTGAAGGTGAAAGTCCTCTGGCCTCAAAACACCATCATATTCAAGAATCTCTGCTAGTCAATGGACTCAAGGAATCCCAACTCCCTTGGTAAAGGTTCCAGAGCATGGTTCAGTTGGATCAAGCTTAGGGAGGCATTCATATTGTTCTTCACATATTTTGAGTGCAAACTGAGAGATTTTCAGGAGAAGAGGAGTGAAGCATTTAGGTGGTCGGGCTAGAGTTTCAATGGTATCACAGGCAACAGATTCATGAACAGTATGTATTTGATGGTCAACAGCTTGAGCTAAGCATTGAAAAACAGATAGAAGATTGCCAGTTGAATTTTTGATGAAGGTTTTTATGAAAGCATGGCCAGATTCAACTCTAGAGGTATTTAGATTTCGGAGGTGACTGGAATGTCCGGCCCATGCAACGACAAAGAGTCCTTTCCAAGGAAGGATACATGTGTTCAAGTAATCCAGGACAGCTGGGCAAGTAGAAGTAATTTTTTTCAATTCAGTGAGCCATTCTTCAAATAATTCAACTGTTTTTGCTGATGAGACCTTATTCCAGAATTTCATGAAGTCTTCCCAAGTTTTGTTGTCATTAGAGCAAAAGATATACTTGCAATGGGTCTGGATGTTTTTTTTTGATGTGTCAGGAGCAAACATTTCTTTGAGTTTCAGGGAAGACTTGTTCAAAAGCATTTTGCAAGGCCGTTTCTTGATTGGTGAGGAAAACTTTTGGGATTTGCTGAGGTCGCCAGATGTGCCTACAAAGACAGTTGATTGCCCAGAGATAGCCTTTATTATCTTCATGAGACAAGAAACAGAAATCAATTGAGAAAGATCTGTTTGAGGCAGCCTGGCCAAGAACATGGAGGAGCAGAATTTTGTATTGGTTTGTCTTGTAGGTAGCGTCTAGAAGGGCAACATGGTGATTGATTCGAGCAAGATGAATGGAACCAGGATGAGCAAAAAACAAATTCTTGACCCAACCATTGTCATCAACTAGAAGTGCATGAACCCAGTTTGTTTCTCGGAGCAAGACCAGAAGGGCCTCAATTGGAGTCTTCCCACCTAGATCTTCTCTGCAAATCTTCTGAAGAGTGTTATTTATTGTTTTGTTGATGGCTAGAGTCTCATTGTCTGATGTTCGCAGTTGAAGAAGAATTTGAGCTGGCTTGAGTTTGGCTTGTGAAAGTTTGCAAATTTCTTCAACTTGTTCAGGAAGTAATCTGCGCCAAGTGGCGTGTGCTTAAGGTGAAGAAATTTGAGTTTATTGCTAGAAAAATAAAACCAGAACTAAAGACAATGAGGGAGAAAACAGGAAAATCAGAACATAATCAAATGGAGAAGGGAGAAGACCAGGATCGAGAAGAAGAATGCATACTGCTGAAATATGTGAGATTGAGGTGGAGATGACTATAAGATGGAGGAGGAAAGTATGGTGAGGAAGGAAGAAGCTGAAGAGATGACGAATGACATGATGAAAAGTTAGTTCTTTTGACAACAAACACAAAGAAGAAAGAGAACAGAGAAGAGAAGAGAGATGAAAGAAAAGAAGGAGAGACAAACAGCTGAAGAGGAGTGTTTGGATTTGACACACACACACACAACACAAATAAAGGTAAATAAGAAAGGGGGAAGATGCTCAATCTAAAAACAGAGGAGGGGGAAAAGAAGAGAGGAAAGGAAAGAGGTCAGAGATGGAAGGTTCAGTCAAAGGTGATTGGGGCTTTTTACTTTACAAGCAAAGTTCCCAGGAGAGTGCTTGAAGTGTTCTTGAACTTGGAGTTAATCTTGAACCTTGAAGCATGAACCGAAGTTGTGGAGTCGGTTGAGGAACTTGAGATCTGGGCCGCAAGACTTTTGAGAGGAAGCTTGAAACCCTAAGCAATTGGTAGGTCGCAATGTGCAGTGAGAAGTGTCAATCTCACTGGTCGCGCGGAGATTAGCAAAGGACGCGGAGAGTGCGGAGAGTAGCGGAGAGTGCGGAGAGCAGCGGAGAGCGTGGAGACGTTGAAAACTCAACAGAAGGTTCAAGAGAGGGATCATGATTGTGAGAGCCGTCAATGATTGCTAGAGTCCAAGGATTGGATGTTGAAGTGTTCTTGCCACTGGGAACTGATCCTTGGAGCTTGAAGGGGAAGTTGGTCTTCATAGTGGCGGTTTTTTGTCCAGACTTATTCAACAGAGAGCCACAAAATTTGCCAGAGCGGTCACAGGAGAGATAGACATTCTTGTTTTCATGAGAAGCAGACTTGACAACAGCGTAACTGTGATACTTGGACCAAATCTTGCAGCATTTGACTAGTGAGTCCATAGAGGTGAATTTTGCAGTTGGAGGGGGGTCAAGTGAGCCTAGGGGGATGATGGAGCAAAGATGATCAGAATTTGTTCCTCTCAATTGGAGAAAACTTGAAAGCAAAGAAGATTCAAGGAACTTACCACCTGAAGTGAAATCAGTGATTAATTCAAGATTTGATTTTCTAGTGTCAACCTCATGAGCCAAGCTAGTATTCATTCCAGTGTTGCTAGTAGTCTTTCCATGTTCACTAGTATTCATTCTAGTATTGTTGCTAGTATTCATTTTACCTTCCCCGCTGTGGAACTACTCTTGGGTGAGATAGAGCTTGGAAGGGAGATAGTAGATACTGATAAGTATTCTACTAAAGGTGCTGATGAAGCTGCATTCCTGAACTAAAGCTACGGTGAGAGTAACACTAAGAAAATAAAGAAAAGAATGTGGCTAATCTCTTCTTCACAGTCTTAGTAGTGCTTATTGTTGATATCTGAGGAACTCCACTGATGAGTAGGAGAGAGGAGGGAGATGTAGAGGGTATGTAGTTGTACTGTTTATGTGTGGTTGATGACTTAATTCGAAGGACTAGTTGGAGGACTTATTCAAGGACTAATGTAGGAAAAATGTAGGACTATTGAGGACTGTTAGAGGACTAGTGAGGACTGTTAGAGGACTATTGAGGACAGTTAGAGGACAATATGTTTGAAGACAATAATCAGTGAGTAAGTAGTAAGTAGTCAGTGGATAGATAAGTGAGTTAGTTGGGTAAGTGAGGTACAATAGAGGGATACATGGTTTATTTATAATGAACAAAGCTTCTAAGATGAGAAAAATAATCAGTTGTTGATGGGAACATATGTACTTGTAATTTTGTATCTATTACTCATCATGGTTTTTTCCTTTCTAGTTGTGTGTACTCTTGTTCTGTTACTAGGTTGGTTGATTCTGTTGTGTGCTCTGATCCCTGTGTGTGTTGTTGTCTGGTTTGGTCTGACCTCCTCATGTGTAGCTGAGCTGGGTTGTTATGTAATTGATGGTTGTTACTGATGCTTGCTGTTGTCCAAATGTGTCTGGTACTTGAGATGGCCATATCTTGGTAACTAGTAGGATTTTGGGGTTGTTGTGAGTGGGTGACATAGGATAAAATTGGGTGTAGATTCTGATTCCGTAATAATATTTTATGATTTGTTGCTCCTTGAGGTTGTTTCTGGCTATGTATAGATTGCTGATTGGAGGAAATTAAAATCACCACACCGCTAGTATACATTTTGCTAGAATTTTTACCACAATTGTATGCACTAGAATCATTATCAAAGTTGCCCTCCAAGCTAGAATAAAAGCCAATATCTGCCAAATCATTATGAATAGTTAAGAGGCTAGGGCAGGCGGTGTAGCAGCAGATAAGGTGGGGTTGATTATGGCTGGGTTCATCATAGAAGTGTTGAGAATGGCGGTGTTTAACATGGAAAGAAGTTGACTTAATTGTTCAAAAATTACCAGGGGATTGGTGGTGCCGACAGCAGCAGGGTTGCTGTTAGATTTTGGGGCAGACATCTTGGTTTGGTTGGTTAGTTGGTTGGTTGCTTGGTTGGTTGCTTGGTTTTGACAATTTCTGTGTGGTTGAAGGCAGAATTCTGATGGATGAGCACCAGTGCCAATGGTGAAATATGATTTATGCATATTGAAAAATTGAGATATGCATGCGCAGGGAAATGTAGGATGCATATGCAAGAAACACACCTTTCAAGAGGGGGTCAAAAGTTTACTGTCACACAGAAGACTGTTTTCACAAGGGGGGCTTGAACCAGGGGCTACTTGGTGCAGCACAAGATCAAGCTCCTTACCAGCTGGGCTGTTGCAGTATTGTGATGTATCCACCGGCAGCCAACACATGAGGCATTCCAGGAGTGTGCAGGCCTTCAGCAAGGGCGTGCGCAGCCCTGCACGCCTCAACCCATGGTGTGCATGTTTGCGCACGCCTCAACCCAAGGCGTGCACGGTTGCGCACACCACAGGCAGGGCATGCGCAGCCATGCACACCTTGTATGTAGGCTTGCCCACGCGCGCATGCCTTGAGTTGAGGCATGCGCAAACGTGCATGCCATGGGTTGAGGTGTGCATGGCTGCGCACACCTCCAAAAAGGCTGGTGGGCCTGCACAACTTCACCGTAGCTGGGGGCAGGGCCTGCGCAGCATGAGCACGACTTGGGGGGCCTGCACAGTTGTGCACACCCCAAATGGAGGTGTGCGTAGCCTGCGTACACCCCCAAAGAGGTGTGCACCATTTGCGCAGGCCCAGTTGCAGTTTTTAGGGGCCTGTGCAGGCGTGCACACCTTGGTGGAGAGGTGTGCGCAAGCGTGCACACCTCAGTGGGGCCTGCATAGTTGTGCACGGCTCCGCAGGCCCCTCAAGGTGTGTGCTTAGTAAAAATGGGGCTTGCATTTAGCCAGCCCCTTCTCCTTTTCCACCTCGCCAGTGGCAAAGAATGCTTGGGTGTTAAATTCAAGGGTGACCGATGTATTGGAAGCAAGCTGTTTCAAGTCCAGCTTTGGCAGTATGTTCCACCGGTGCATGCAAGCAAGGGTATTTTACTTTTCATCAGCATCTCAAAAACATATTGCAACAATCTTGCTGCACGTTTTTGGAAGCTTCTCCTTTGCACCAATTGACTTGCTGGAATCTTGATTGATGATGTTCTTGCATTATTTGTGTTCATTTCCGTGGTGAACCTGAACTTTGCTGTTGTGATCATGATGGTGGCGAAGTAAGTTGTCCCAATGCAGCTGTTGAGTATCAGTGACCCACTTGAGAGAAGACTGGCGCTCAAAATCGAACAAATCAACTATACTCATAGGAATCTGTGCTTCTGATGCTGGGGCCAATCATAATTATAATCACTTTATTAGAAAAACAATAAAAAAACCATATGGTATATTTCCTCTTAGCTTACCTTGTGGGTTAAGGAGGTCATGGATTGACATGCGACTCGTTCTCACTGTTTCTGTTTCCAACAACTTGTGATTTTCCTCTTGCATAAGAAGATTGTGATCAAGGTTGCAGTGAGTACCAGCCACCAGCACAGCTTATGCCATAGCGTCCTCTGCATTTGCTTTTTGTCAATTTTCCATCTGTCCAGGAGTTGAATTATAATAATATTGCTTTGTTATGCTGAACAAAATATAATCTGAAAAGTTGTGAATTAAAGATAAATACATGGGAGCTCTTGTAGATATATCACTAGGAACTCACCATGTTGACAACTGGTGTCAATTGATAAATTAAGACATTCTTCACCTGGGACTTCCTGCATGCCAGTGAACTTGATCAGGGTTTTGGCCCGCTTTTTGGCAACTTTCAGTAGCTTGTTGATCTGCTCATTACTAGTAAACACTTTCAATGAGCTAGTGAGCTTAGGATTGCAAACAAACAAATCCAAAAAAGAGTATTGGTATCCTGCAGATCAAAGGGATCTGGTTGTCAGATATTATGCAATGTTACATGTGGAAAAAGCAATGCAACTAACCTGGATGTACATGTTCCGACTTTGGCATCCTTACCTTTCCAGACATAATGTTCTTGACAATGATGAAAATTTTGGGTATCATCTGTCTGGCATCCAAAACACTAAAGTTTGGAAGGATGACTCACATCCATCCAAAAATGTGTTTGCAGGCCTTGGTTCTGTGTTTCCAAGGCATCAAAGGGATTTCAGGATAGTATTCTTGGTGTGATATGATTAAGCTTAGCAGAGAATTGGCAAGAGTAGAAAACAATTTGTGTCTTTGGTTTGAAATACAATTTTGCTTGAAAGACATGAACCGGTTGGTACTTTTCTCCTGCTCTCAAAGGTAGTCATGCCATTGCCTCAGGAAAAATTGAGATGTGTACGCCATAATAATTTGTTGAAGTGAGAAACGGTTTGACTTAACCATGAATCACACAGCTCTCCCAGCACAAATAGGTAGATTACAATTCTGGTGCAATCGTTGGCTTCTAACACAATCTTAAGGTTGTCCTCATTCAAGACACGGTATGTCCAACCATTGTCTTGCTTATTGGAGTTGAATGCATCCTTCACATAGAGAGGTGAGTCTTTGAACTCAACAATGATTGAAAGATGAAGGATTGAGAACCAGAACTTCCCAAAACACAAGAGGCAAGCTTCTTACAGCTAGTAGTTGATTGACACTGGTCTTCCTTGCATGCTTAGGATCTTGAATACCAACAAGAGGAAGAAGAGGGCTTCTGACCAAAGGAATCTTGATATCAATGCCGTGTTTTGGTTGAGAAAACACCAAGTGGGGATCTGAGAGGTTCACAACTTCCATCTGAGCCAAAATTCCATTCACTGCACCATCAGAACTAAGTGATAGAATCTTCATGTCAGCTTGGTTGCATAATTGGAGTACTTGATGTGTTTCAATGATTTTGGTGGCATTCTCCTTGTCATTGCTATCCAGAAGAGCAACTGCATCAGTTGGAACACCTGGCAAGGGAACTTGTATGGTGTATGCTTGTAACTTGGAGCAGAACAACTTATTTATGATGATGCATTCAGTTATTTTCTTCAGGTCTTCTTCTGAATCAAACTTAATATCCCCAACCTGAGCACCAACAAGAAATCCATTGTGAGCTCGTAGTGATTTGAGGCACACTGTTTGATTGGATCTGACAGTGAGTGGACAAGTTTAGTTCAAAGCCTCCAAGATTGAACTGACTTGATTAAAATTCTCCAGAGCAAGTCCATCAGCTAGCTGCAAAAATTTCTTTGCTTGTATATGTCTTTGACTGTGTAATGAACAGCCAGCAAAGTTTTCCTGGAAGAGTAAAGCACCTCAAGGGCTTATTGCAGCCAGTGTCATCATGAAATCATCAAAACCAGACGCAAAGGGGACGCCAGTCAAAGCTTTCCCGGCCTTTTCTCTTTCGTTTTGTAGTGCACCCGCCATTACCAATCCATTGAATGGTTCATGGTCATTTAATTTACCTGCCTATGCTTGGGCAGCAAAAACCTTCCAGAAATTTAGATCCCCCTGCTTGGTGGCACGCTCAAGAATTTTGGCCAGTAGGTTCACTTGTTTGTAAAGGCACCGTTTCTCTTGAAAGGGGTTGGCTGCCATGAGGTCTTTTCTCACAAACTTGATACTATCACTGTCTGAGTACTTTGTATTGATTGCAGCAAGCAAAGACCCATCTTTGCATACCTCAAGGCAATGATTGCAAACAGGGAATTCCTGGTCGGATCTAGCTGGAATATGCCTAGAACATTTAATCAAGTGCATTGATTGGCAGCCATTGTGACTTTTTATCTCCCAAGTTGCCTCTTTGACAATGGTAGCTTGTAACAATTGCTGTTTAGTGTTAAAAAGGCTGGATTCACATGTTGCATTGAAGACCTGTAAGCAAAGTTAATGCCGTGGGGGTCCACCATGATACGTTGAGGGTGAGTTATTAATGCATTCTATTATTCTAGTCTTTGCCCGGGATCACAACCAAGTTCTATTGGTGTTACCACAAAATTTGACCTCCTTGATTTGCACCTTGGGAACCAGCTTTGCAGTATCTGAGTCAGCTGGGTGTTTTGAGAAGTATGCCGTTATAGGTATGGAAGTTTTCATGTTGGTTGTTGTTTTGTTGCATTTATCTGTCCATTATCAAGTCCCAATCAGTCTAGGAAAGTGGATATATTATCTTCTACCTACTCACCTCATTCCCAGTGCCTCTTTGCACTTTGTATGCGGCCATCACAGAGGATGATTGAGCCACCTTTACCGCAATGGCATTTAAAAATCCAATTCTTTCTGTCTTTAGTAACTTGACATTTAGGGCATAGGCTTCCCTTGCTGCCATGGGGGCAGAGACTTCTGATGCTGGTGGATTTGTCTTCTATCTTTTTTGACATGAAGAACAAAAGATGTGAGTCGGTTAGGTTGATTGTAAGTTTTTTTCCTTTGGGCAGTTTCAGGCAAGGCTGCTTGATTGTAAAGAGACATGAAAAGATAGTGACAGCTATGGGAGTCAAACCCATGTCACAGTCATGGTACAGACCTGCTCTACCGCTCATGAGATAAGCCATCTGATGCATGGCGTACAGAGGCTACAACAGATTGTGTGCAAGCTTCATGTAAACTGAAATTCCAAGAGATTCTAGTGTCTGATCATTGCAATTGGGGTTTCTGAAAATCATTCCTGAACCCATTGGTCAGGCACAATGATTGACACTACGGGCAAGGTGCTGTCATTGCGGTCCGCAGCGACACCTGACATTGCATTTGGGGTTGCGGCCGCAGCGACTGCGCCTACTTGCGCAGTCACGCGGGCCTGCAACGACAGGGTGTCACTGCAAGCCGCAGCGACACCCGATTGCCTGTAGTGTGAATGGTGGCTAGGAAATGCATGCGGTGCCCTGCTTGCCCAGGTTCGGGCCCGGTGCTAGTGCTCTGTGGCAGCTGGATCTTCCTACCTCCACGCCCTTTTCCCCAGAATTTTTTTTCTTCTCCCAAAAAAAAGATTCCTTGCACGGAGGGAACATTAAATTTTGCAAGGTGGAGTGGGAAAAAAAGATTCCAAGTTCCTGAGGAAATTTGCAAAAAAAAAGAGAAAAAATCAACAATTGATACTAATCTGGTGATTTTCATGAGGAACACTTCAGAAAAATTTCTGAAATAGATACGTGTTATATGAGGCGGCTTAGTAGGGGCTTTCCTGGGTCCTCGGTAGGGTCACTTCGCTGACAAGATATTTATGTTGCTCGCTGAGCAGGGAATCGACGGAGGCGTCGGTTTTGTTGTAAACCCTACTATTCCATTCCTAAGATCGTTTGAAGTATATGTGACATGGCCGACAACTCAAGACGCAGGTAATGAACGTATCCCCCCTGAGATTACTTCTGGCTCAAGAAACCACGCCTGGGCAAGTCGTTGACTATTAATCCCGCCCCTCCTCCAACTCTCCCTACCATGACATCCGGGTGTGCAACTTGTCCAATGCCGGTATTGGCCCTCCGCAACAAGAGCTCGAGGGACTAGGGCAAGTTGGTCCACAACCAGGAGTTATTCCTTAAATAGGAGATATTCTTTTGGGAGAAAAGCTCCGTCTATCCCTGAGAGGAGTGGCGATCCATGCTCCGATCTCAGCTGTCTGCTTCCCTTCAAGCGAAGCCTCAGCAGCCGAGTAATATTTCCATTCTTGGGGACATGCGTGACTAGAAGCTTTTGAGCCAACTAGTCATGATGTTGAGAATATCCTGGGGTACTCTGACCAAGCTCCGTGACCGAGGGGAGAAAGGAAAGAAATAGTACTGGGGCATGACTGCAGCGCTGTGCGTGGCTGGGTATATGGCTTGAGAGGAGTCTCCCCGTTGGCCACCGCCCAACTCCTGAAAAGTGGCTGTTGACCAGCTGGAAACCTACCGAGAACCACCTGCCTTCAAGATGGCTTCGATGAGTTCAACATTAGCTTCAATGACCCTTCGTAACTGGCTCGTTCGACAGCATCAGGCCTTCACCACGGACTTTGCGACCGGAAGCTTGAAAAACTGGGTGGTATGCGTTGGTAATGAGGCTGGAGGTATGGACAACTCTCAGCTTGTGCGGATCGATGTGCTCGGTCTTGACATGCAATAAACTGATCCTTTTTCAACGTCTATAGATCTCGATACGATCGCATCGTCTATTGGATTCTCCTTTTTCGCTACTTTGTCCAGTCAGTCGAATGCAAATAACGAGGTTCGCAAGTACATGCCCGTTCAACAGACCAAATCGACAGACTTCAACCTCAGAGCCGAAAATATTGAAGTGCTCAAGCTGGCCAACCTGTTAGACGATCATCAGAATGATATACCCATGCCGGAGTTGATTTGTTCCGATCGAATCGATTTTTCCACGTTCACGCCATATGGTGCTAAATATGCCTTGCTCGATCACAACCGGATCAACACATCCATCTTCGGCGAGTCGGCCGAGGTGGTCGCTGTGATTGATCACCATCAGCCTGAGGCAGCCGATTCACTCTACCGTGCTGCCAATCCTCGTTTGATCCAAGTACCAACGGGGAGTTGTGCCTCTTTAGTCGCGAATTACTTCTCATCTAAACTTCCATCCGACGCGATCCCCGTCGAGATCGTAGATTTGCTTCTCAGTGCGATCGCCATCGATACTGGCAATTTCAAACCGATTGCTGAGGATGGCAAAGCTACAGAGGCAGACATGACTGCCAAACAATGGCTCAAGCCTCGGTCACGCTTTGCTCAGACTACCGCCACATCAAGTCTATTGAACTCGAGCACTGGCTTTAAAGACTTCTACAAGCGACTCGCTAAGATTCAGAAGGATGTATCGGGTCTTAGCTCCGCTCAACTCCTTCTACGTGATTACAAGCAATCGGATATCAATGGATGGTCGCTCGGGATTAGTTCGGTACCAACACCTCTCGAGGTCTGGCTAGAGGAGAAGTGCGATGGAGATTGGGGCAAGTTCCTGGGCTCCTTGAAAGCCCACGCCGGGAACAAAAAACTCGACGTGGCAAGCATCTTGACCAGTGCATTCAAGGAAAAAAATCTCACTCCTCGAGCCGACTCCCCCAAACCTGGTCGGAGACTTGTATTACTAGCTGCCGGAAACCGACTGGTTCAAGTATCTAATTTGCTCAAGCAAGAGCAGGCAAACCTCATGGCTGATCAGTCGCTACAGCTTTCCACCTTCAACATCAAAGATCCGACCTCTATGGACGCTTGGACAACCCAAAATCAGACATCAGTTTACATCTTCAATGTTCAAAATCCTTCCGCCACTCGTAAACAGGTCACGCCATCCATGCTTAAATTGATAGAGAAGTTGGGCCCAAAATCATAGGCCAACTTCTCAGCCTGTGTCTAGCTATTGTAACCATTATCGCATCTTATCTATTCCTTGTTTCCTGGTTTTATTTTCCGATATGACTATACCGCCTCAGCTTCTCAATTACTCGGATTGAGACGCTAATCATATATATGCATCCAAAGATACATTACTGATGCTCCATGTTGGCCGAGGCGAACCTATCAGTCGTGTCATCCTAGAAAATCTTTTTGCCAAGGGGCCGAAGAAGATCGGTCTTGTTATTGAGTCATATAAACTGTGGCTATGTAGGAAATCCAGACGCCCAGAGGTTCCATCCAGCCTGGGATATTCCTGCCAAACTTCTATGTGGCCTCTCGGCGCGGGGGATGATGTTCAACTGCTTTCGTGCGGCCGGCCGGTTCGGACGCTAGACATGGCCCTCTACGGCTCTGACCTGAGAAACCCCATGTTCATGCGATCATCCCCTAAACAAGATGTAACAGAGGCCTGGCGCCGGCCGGGCAGGCCCTAGACTCGGAGAATCGCACCCGCGTTGCTTGTATTGCATTTTAGCTGGGGAGACGCTAGCGACCTGTATCCTCTCAAACTGAGCTGATTTGAGCTAGGTTTGATCGCTAGCCGGAGCTCCCACTGCTCAGTGAGGACGCGAGGACGAGAATACTGCGATGAAGTCGGGAAAAGCTGGTGGTTGAAACATAACATCATCTCCAGGGAAATATTTGCGTAAACGTGTCACGGCAGAATCTAGGTGGTGTTCATAGCCCATTTTGTGTATATGAAACAGCCAGAGAACATCCAGAAACTTCAGGAGGCAAATACATATGCGACCTACATAGTCGAGTGTAAGCGGCATACACCTATGCAGTCGAAGCAATCGGAAGGATGCTCCCCATGGCATTTGAGATTTTGTCAAACATTGCACGTATACGATAAGTTCAACTTATGTATTTTGATCTCCTCATGTTCATCCGCGCCATCCCTCTAGGCTTCATCTGGATTGTGACTGCAGTTGCTGGGACAATCCTCACCAACTTGAAGTCAAATCTGTGGGAGGTTTCCACAGTTCAACACGAACTGCTCCCGGCCGAGGCACTCTTGAAGGCTTGTGCCGCGTACCCGAGTGGAAGCGTCCTTACAGCGCATTCGCTACGACCATCGCAATCCTCACATTCTCGATTACTCGGGTTGTTGAGATCACAATCCATCAAGTCGCTAATTCCACCGTCTGGTCTCACTCAAGCAACCGATGTATCGGAGGACGCGCTACTAGACTCGCAAACAGGCGCCAGATCATTTAAACACAACCAAGTGCAAATATCTGCTGCCCATTCAGCTTCAAGCCTACCATTCACAACGGTTGACGAAGGCCCATCAATTCGCGGTTAGTCAGGTTCATCGCCGTCCCCTCGGGTCTCATTCCATCCAAAAGAAAAGAAGAAGAAGACAAAGCTGACCAGCCATTTTAAATTCTTACCATCCGAGCTCCTCAGCCCGCAAGAGACTGAAGCAGGGTAGCCTTGGCCCTGGGTTATCAATCGATGCAGAAAACATCGAGGAGGGCCAAAGCATTCCTATTCAGAAAACAGGTTAGCCGATTTGAATGCACTAAGAAAGAGGGCTGTTGAGCCAAGTAACGAAGTCACTCACCCACTAGTCAATAATGCCTCTAAGCCCGTCAGCCGGCCAAACACAAACGCCAGCCCGCAGAGACTGAAACTATTGCGTCGGACAGACCAAATCGGCCAAATCCTCTTTATTTTGTAACTAGGGGTCAAATTCTTCTAGCTTTCCTCAAGGAAGCATATGAGCACTTCAAAAGTCAAATGGATTCACGTGAATGCGTGATCACCTACCTGCGCAAAAGAACTCCCAGTCCCCACCCCGGATGGCCAGTTGCCGTGAATGAGTGTGAGGAAAGCTCAGCCAAAGTAGTACGAGTCATACGTTCTTCGACAGGGAAAACTCAGTCCATCGCTGGTTGGCTTGTGCTCTACAAGGTTCTGATAGGATGGATACACGAGCGGCATGAAGAAATGATGAATCGCTTCAACCTACCGACCTACGTATACAGGACGCAGCAAGAAAAGCTGATCAGCTGGCTAGAACACCAGATCTTTGAGCCCCAGAGTCGTACCGGTCTTCCAATCATGGGGAGTATAGATTATGCAGGCCGCTTCGATTGGGCAAGTCATGAATTCGGTCCCATTCAGTCTGATTTGATCACTTACTTTACACAAGATGAAGATAACAATCTCCTGGGGCCTACTACGGCATCGTGCCTGGTCGAAGAATATCACGCTCAGCATCAAGGTGAGTTTCACCTCGCCATTATTCAGCTGTTTGAACCTGATCACTGAGCGGGCAGTAACACTATTGCAACCATGGGCCAAACTCTGCAGGTGATTATGTAGCCTCGGCTTATCAGTTGGAAGCTTCAATGCGAATATTCCCAAATCCAGAGATCGACATGATTCGGTCTTACCTATTAGACTCAGTTGACCAAACATCACTAGCACACGAGGTCACTGTAGGTAGCCATGACGACAACGTGTTGACCTACCTCGACCGCTTCAGGAGTTATCTGAGTCGAATAGGTCTAAACAAGATGCAACTAAAAACACTCCATCCAAAACTACCTGTGGCAATGTATTTTGCTAATAAAGGATCTGATAAGCAACTCATCCGAGTGTTGTATCGCCAAGGCGAAAAATTAGCCACCAACAAAGAACTGCTTCAGATGTTCAGAAGGTTCGCCAAGGCCATCCACATCCTTCACATCAAGGTCCACGATATTTTGGATAAACGCCCAAGCGAATACCAAAAAAGAAGTAGCGGTTTATTTGAATGGATTTTCAACAGTATTGCCAAACCATCAGGTAGTCTTTGCGTCCTCGGTTCTGTTAGGATCAATGGGAATCTTGCCCCTTGGGAGGACATCACTAACGGAGCTCTGAATTTGTTCGGACAAGTTCAACTACAATTAATCGAATTCTTTTCTGTCAAGAATCCAAATCCCAACTTATCGAGTTCTGCAATTTCTATTCTCTCTTTATATTATCGGGAACATCACCCCGATGACTTTAGAGTTTTAACCCGAATCGCAGAAAAATATCATCAATCAATCTGACTCAGATTTTCTATGGCAGGAGAGAAAACTCGAAAAAAAATAATCAAAAGAGACTTGAAACTTGAATTTAACAAGTTAAAGTTGAGCTATGTAGATCAGCAGTATTTATCAATACCGAGGGGGTTGTAGACCTTGCTACACTGACTTCAAAGGAAGTCCCATTGTCACAAATCTAATTTTAATTCTGTTGGTCTCAAATATTAAATGCCAGAGATATCCGGTGAGTTACTGAAGAGTATCTTGGGATACGAATGATGGAGCGAGACGAGACAGAACTAAGAAATGCACCTATTAAATGCCAGAG
>LUKR01000963.1:0-15424 GCA_019395275.1 Puccinia brachypodii
AATTAATACCAGAATGTATTTGAAACTGCCATGAGAAACCGGAGAGACCTGTAGAATATCCATGTGAATCATTTTGAAAGGAGACGAGGCGGAAGGAAGGGGATTTGAATGAGAGGAACGCTTTAATTTTGCCATTCTACACACCTCACATTCAGCTGAAGAACCAGTTTGAGTGTTTTTTGGTATCTTAATTAATTCGAAGAATTTTTTGACGTAAACATCAGATGGGTGACCGAGTATGATATGCCAATCTTTTAATGATTGTTTTTCACACATAGAAAAAAACGAGTTGGCGGTAAAATGATGAGAGCTAGAGGAAACGTATAAATCGCCAGATCAAGGAAACTTTTCAATGATTGATGATCCCATACAAACAGTGATAATTTTGTTCTTGTGGAAAATTCTGAAACCGTGATCTTCTAATTGAGAAACCGAGATGAGATACATTTACCGGCAGGAGCCAAGTAAACAGGATAAATAAAATATTTGCCGAATTTCATCGATCCAATGTGAGTGATTTCAATTGAACCTGAGTATGTTCTCATTTTCTTTTTGATTGGCTTCATATCAGATAAAAGATGACGATCTGATACAGTTGATTTTGATGCTCCGGTATCAAGAATCAAACGGACTTCAGGAGAATCTGTACCAATATGAAAGTTGTTGTCTTCATCAACAAAGAAACCTGAATCTTCGGGATTATGTTGATTTTCATCAGTCAATCTAGATTGACAGTCATTGATTGATTGATTGTTGTCGACATTTAATAAAGTATTGGAATCTAAAAGATTATTTGAATTGATGTCATCGGTAACGAAGAAACCCCAGTCATCTGAATCATTTCCTTCATCAATAGCCTCAACGTGATCGTTATTATCATCTTCGGAATTTTCAATTGCATTCAGATCTTGCATTTGAAATTTCTTCAACAATTCGATTTGATCATGAATAAGTTTTTGAATTTCATTCTTCTTCATGTTCAATCCGGATGGAAGATTTGAACCGGATGGACGATTTCTAGTTGGAGCAACATTTCTAAATTGTTGAGAAGGTGAAGGTAAGGCCTTGAATTTTTCCTTGTTTGGTCAAATGAAATTTGATTGAGAAACAGCATTCAATGATCCAGATGGTCAATCACCACGAGTGTCTTCAATATTCATACGAGCGGCAAGTTTTTCAAAAGTGAAAGGAGAAATATCGTATAAATTCTGAACAAGAGCAGCAAGAGTGTTGTCATGTCAAAAACTTTTGAGAAAGAAAATACCGGCCATTTGTGTATTGACTTACATAGTTGTAGTGGTAACCGAGAATCAAACGGACTTCAGGAGAATCCGTACCAATATGAAAGTTGTTGTCTTCATCAACAAAGAACCCTGAATCTTCTGGATCATGATGATTATCGATCGATTGATTGTTGTTGTCATTTACTAAAGTATTGGAATCTAAAAGATTATTTGAATTGATATCATCGGTAACGAGGAAACCCCAGTCATCTGAATCATTTCCCTCATCAATAGCTTCAACGTGATTGTTATCATCATCTTCGGAATTTTCAATTGCATTCAGATCTTGCATTTGAAGTTTCTTTAACGATTCGATTTGATCATGAATAAGTTTTTGAATTTCATTCTTCTTCACGTTCGATCCGGATGGAAGATTTGAACCGGATGGACGATTTCTAGTCGGAGCGACATTTCTAAATCGTTGAGAAGGTGGAGGTAAGGCCTTGAATTTTTCCTTGTTCGGTCGAATGAAATTTGATTGAGAAACAGCATTCAATGATCCAGATGGTCGATCACCACGAGTGTCCTCAATATTCATACGAGCGGCGAGTTTTTCAAAAGTGAAAGGAGAAATATCGTATAAATTCTGAACAAGAGCAGCAAGAGTGTCGTCATGTCGAAAACTTTTGAGAAAGAAAATGCCGGCCATTTGTGTATCAACGTACATAGTCGTAGTGGTAACCGTAAATGAAGATTTGACTGAATTATAAAGATTTTGAAATTTCGAAACATGAGCACCGATTGACGTACCTGGAGTATAATCACAGCATACTAATGCATATAATTTATCTCCAAGTTTAATGAGAGATGTTTCGCCGCACGTATCGGCTAAATCCTTCATAGCATCTGTGAAAGTGTTTGCAGCGGCGGCGATAGGTTTAAGATCGGAAGAGAGACATTGACGAAGAAGAGTAAAAGCTAGCGCAGATTTTTTCCTGAATATTTTTTCGTTCTTGTGAGCTTCAATCCAAACTGAGTCAAAAATTTCTTCATGACCCCGTCCTGTTAAAAGATCGACGAAGAATTGCTTCCATTCAGTCCAGTTATCCCGATTAAGTTTGAGTAACTTTGCCTTCTCTTGATGTTCATCGCCACTGGATGAATCGTTCATCGATATTCTCTCCTGATGAGTTGACATTATAATTGCTTGATCTAAAACCTGATTATTCTTACTTTAAGTTTTATAATTATCAAGTATTGACTCTTGCTACCATGTAAAAATGGTTGAATCAATACTTTATAGAAATAATATTATGAAACTTAACAGAAGTAATAATCTGTAAAATGAGATCAGAATACAACAAAGTTAGAACACAAAAAACACAACAACATCGACTTCTTTAACACAAGGATTATCACAACGAAATAGCCTGCCCAGAAGCTAAATCTAGCTCCTCCTGAATGTTAGAAGTGGTTGGTCGATGAGTCGAGTGTTGAAACTTGATTGATCAGTGATCAAATGTAACCTCAGATGATTTTAATTGATGAAGATTGTGATTGTGGTGAGCAACTGTTGAAGAAGGGGAAGATGAAAGTTATCAGCAAAAAATGCAGTTGCTTGCAGAAGAAAAGAGAATGACACAATTGATCTGAGTGTCATGATCATAGTTGAGAATGACACGATGCATAACTGATTATGCATAAAATGTGCGAGTTTGGATTTCACAACACATTGTATTTGTATTTAATTGGTTGAGATCAACCAAGTTTGAGTTGGTTTAATGCATCCTAGTTTAACTGGGATGATCTCAACCCATTCAATTATTCTGGCAGTGGAGGAGGGCTGATCTTGAGGACAAAAGATCGGGAAAGAGGAGCAAGCAAAATGTGGCAAAAATGAGAAAGGGTCAGACTCAATAGTGAATTTCAAATAGGGGGAGCAGACTGAAGTAGTAACAACTTAACCAGATCCAAAGGGGGCCTAGAAAAAGGTTGACTGGAACAGAACATGATTTGACCATTTGGTTGGAAAGAATTTGACCACTTGGTTGGACAGGAATGAAGATGACCACTTGGTTGTACTACTTAAACTAGACCAATTGGCCAAACTACTTAGATTATGTTGCCTTGGACGTACTAGAGACAGGGCCACTTGGCCAGATAGGGGAGTACTCACTACTTGGCTGTACAGAACAAAAGAGACAGCAAGTGGGCTAGACAACTAGGATGAAAATCTGACAGATCTTGTCCCAGCACAGCTTTGCCCATCCAGTGGGCGGTACTTGTAAGGAACGGGGTCAAACTATTTATGGGAGACAAGCTAAAGGAGCAGAACCCTTGAAGTAGAAGCACTAAAGAGGAACTTTTCCTTAATTTTGGATCTTACGTTGGGGTTTGGCAAAGCAAAAAGCTTCAAGAGGTGACTTGAGAAGGTTTTATTTTTATTTTATGGATTCATGGTTTTGGAATACGGGTAAGAATAGGCAAAGCGTAAAACAAAAATATTGCTACAGGGAAACAGAATCCCAGAGGCTACATGTTCTCATCCTTAAGTATTCAAGAAAGAAAGAAAAAAGGGACACACCCTAAAAACCCATGTAGAAATTCTACCTACAATCTAAGAATGAAAAGGATAGACTGAATCCTTTTGGCTTTCAGAGATTAACAAAACGGCAAAGCAGAATTGCAAAACTATCTTTGTAGACTCCTCTGAGCTGAAATCAAGCTTAAAAGTTCTTCAAACTTAGAGAATCTGAGCCTAGACGTTATAGTACTACCCTTCCCAACCAAACACTAGAGCAGTTTACTTGGCACTTGCTGGGGGAGTGCCAAGGAAACTCCACTGGTGAAATGATAATCTCAATGGCCTGGTGATCTGAACCATAGGTTTCAGATCAGACTTGAACACTTTCGAGCCAGCCAAAAAATTGGTCCAGTTCAAATCAATGGTTGGCCCGTTACCTTTTGCAGAATAAAAGGTTGGTACCTGAGCTGTTGGCCTCCTGTGAGATGAGTGATCTTGGAAGAACAAGTCGTCTTGTGCATTTAGATGCATGCCTTGTGCCAATCCTGATAACTGGTAGGGTATGCTCAAAGCCTACAAATTGATGCCAATCCCAATGCACAGGAGGAGGACTAGGAAGTGATGGGGGAGGGAGGAACTTAAGAGGTGGAGGGTGACTGCCCTGTCTAGACGAGAGATTCAAGGATGATGGGAGGGGCGGGTCCGCTAATGCTGAGTGATTGGTATTTGCCGAGATGAGATTGGGTTGGGTGTAGTACACAAAACTGTTAAATATTACGGCTGGTTGCAAGAGGTTCTGTGATGAGAAGCTTCAGTACGTGCAAGTTGTGCACCAAAACCTTCATGAAGTGGTAGCTGGTGCCTGATATGACTTTCGCTTTCCTTTCTGGGGGCTCCAGTCGCGGGGATCATCATCAGCCACTACCGCCACGTGAGTATGAATATCTCTGTCTGTTTCCTCATCGCTTGCACCCGGAGAGGATGTTGACTCGATCGATTTTTCTAAATCTGCTACAGACTTATCTAGTGCAATCCTCGTAGGGTGTCGCCTCCAGAACCGGCTGAAGGAATTGAATGTAGCTATTTGGATTATCAGCTATGGCTAACGAATTTATACTGTTCGGACTGATACCGGGGTTTCTGCTTCGATTGGGCCTGATATGTTATTCGGTTTATCATGACAGTCGGTCCTCCTTAAAATATACGGACATCGACTACCAGGTTTTCTCTGATGCGGCTCGCTCGATTCTCTCAAGTTCAAGCTCGGTATCGAAAGGCTCCTCTTGGTTTGGATCGCCGTATGATCGAGTAACGTACCGCTACACGCCGCTTCTCGCACTCATCTTGACCCCAAACGAGTTCATCCACCCATGCTGGGGTAAAGCGCTCTTCGGGATCGCGGATCTGCTGATCGGGATCTTGCTCTACCGACTCTGTCCCAGCCGGCCAACCTCGTCGTCTCACGGCCGACTGGTGACTCTCATCTGGTTACTAAATCCTTTCGTGATGAACATTTCGACCAGAGGATCGAGCGAATCCTTGCTCGGAGTCACCATCATCGGCTTCTTGTATTCAGCTCAGCGCAAGAAATGGGACGCGGCTGCTGTGCTCCTCGGAGTTGCTGTGCACCTCAAAATCTACCCGTTCATCTATGCTACCGCCGTTTGGGCCCAACTCAGCGAACATGCTTATTCAAGATTCGGCTGGCTTTCGATCAGCCGCTCGCAATTCCGATTTGGAGCCATTAGCTTGGCCGCGTTTTCAGGTCTGAATATTCTGATGTATATCATGTTAGTTTAATCTCGCCTATTTTATTTTGTTTTATTTCTTGAAAAAAAAAAAAACTCTAATTCTGATTTCCTCTTGGTTCCCACAGCTGGGGAAACGAGTTCATCGAGTCCACTTTCCTCTACCACCTTCATCGACTAGACCATCGACACAACTTCTCGCCGTACTTTTATCCGATCTATCTGCGCTTCACCTCGACCCTCTCGGATCGTTCGAGACTGATTAGGATCCTCCAACATCCGCTGGTCAGCTTTATACCGCAAATGAGTCTCAGTCTGGCCCTCGGATTCCGCTACGGGAACCACAGTCTACCATTTGCTTGCTTCATCCAAACTTACATCTTCGTCCTTTTTAATAAAGTGGTCACTTCTCAAGTATGTCGTTACCATTCACAAGACCACATCAGTAGAAGCCGATCTCTTATGTGTTTTGAACCTTTCATAATCCTAGTATTTCATGTGGTATTTGTGGTTCATCCCACTCATGGTCAAAGAGATCAAACTATCGATGACTGAATTGATCAGTGTAGCGGTAGTTTGGGTTATAACCCAAGTACGTTCCCCTCTTTCCTCCCCTCACCCGCTGCTAGCAAACTGATTTTTGTCTCCAGGCGATTTGGTTATCTCAAGCATACCGATTGGAGTTCCTTGGCGAGCCTCGATTCAGAGCTGTTTGGCTAAGCAGTATACTCTTCTTGCTCGGTCATAGTTGGATCATCGGCATGCTTATCATCGGTTATTCGAGGTCTTCTTCTGTCTCCTCAAGTACTCATCAATCGAAGCTCAAGAAAACATAGAGATCTACAATGCTCACACACACTTTCGACGGTTGGCTTCAGTCCAAGACCTCACTCTTCCCGGCGGAGAATACTATGCATGTAGTGTAGTCCATTGACCCGCCTACGCCCCCGTGTGTGTGGCGTATGCCGGCGCCCGACCTGACAGTCCGGTGGTTGAACATTCTTATTTCAAAGGTGTTTTGGGTGGGTACCTGAGCGAAGCCTCTCAATTGGGGGTGGGGAGGGAAGTTTTCCTCGTCACGCACATACCAATATTCTTTTCGAAGACCTTGATTACCCCCTGAGCGCCAAGCCAAAAAGGGTTGAAGAACACTAACACACAGTTGGTTGCTGGGAAAGGAAGAAGAAAATTGAAAGATGTTGAGGCTCAGCAGCAAAATTGCCCAACTGCATTGTCTGCACCTCAGGCTCAGCCAATCAGATCAGTAGGATGCTTCTGCGACCAACCTGCTGCTTGTGGCAAACTGGCAGATATTTCTTGTTGGGGGGTTCAATTGCAGCTAATGCTACCTGGCCGGGCCCTCAGTAGTGACGGGTATCTTATGGCGCCAGGTTGATTCGAGCGTCAACTGATCATTATTTAAGAGAACCATGTAAGAACAAGAGCAACAGCCTTTGAGCCAACAGGGTCTGAGTTTCTCATCAAAAACTTGGCGAACTTCGTTGCTTCTTCAGGCGTGTGTCACTGATAGCCTGGTGGAGTCAATTCCTCTGGAAAACCAGAGATTCGATTTCCGAAGGCACCAACCTCTAGTGAATATATGCGAGGCCTAAAGAACTGCTATCCGTGCCTGTGGGACCTTTTCCAAAGAAGATCCGCTGATAGTTTCGCATCAGGCTGGTCGCCTCAGTCTCAACCCAGACGCAACGGTCCTAGCATCAAATACACTTGTTCATGATGAATTTGACTCGAGAAGTTTGAGCGGGCGCTTGGTTCCGGGGCTGATATAAATTCAGGTGGAGCTCACTCGCTGAGGAAAAAAAAATAAGGCCACAACATATTCCCCATTTTACATACTACTCAACTATTTATCTAACTTATATCTAACAGTTATCCATCCAAACTTCTGTTCACGCACAACAGGTCTACAATCATGACTCGCCTTACCGTTACCCTCCTCCTTGCGACTTTTGCCGTTGCATCTGCCTTTCCTGACCTCCTCGGTGGTATAGTCAGTGGCGAAACGCTGAGCTGCACACAGTATGCCCAAGCAAATACTACCTCTGCGAGTAAGTCAAAGACCTAGTCCGTTTGTTTTTTTGGTCAACAAAAGAAACACTCTCTTCCGCTCAGGCTCATTTTTCTATCCGTTCGACAAACCCTGTGATCAGCCTGTGGCCATCGACCCAACACCGTTTGCACCCAAAAGTGTACCGGTGGTGTCAGTAAGTATGAGTTCCTCTCTGGGATTTTAAACTGGAGTGAAAGATAACAATCAATTTATGTATATATATATTTTTTTGGCTCGTATCTTGGTAGCTGTCGATGGCTGCTCCTTGGCACACCAGAGCGCTGCTCCTTTGACCCGTCAAACCTGCACCATTGCATTCAGCCAAACTTCAACTACCAATAGCAGTGAGTTGCTTTGTGTATGGAACACAACAAATTCTCTACTTACGCTTCAAGAAGCGCTTCCTATGAAACGTTACATGTGTACCAAAGCTGATCCTTTTGGTTTTTACTAGTCTGTGTAAATGCGCTCGGCTCCTTCGCATGTTCGGGCGTTCCATCAGGTCAAGCTAGTTGAGCCATAACCTTTGTATCAACGGAAGGAAATTTCAAGTGATGTTGATTTTTTTTTTCTTTTTTTTCATTATGCTCGATTATGGCAGCATGTTCGGGATGTTCGGCTTCCGCGTTGCCTGTCGTCCCAGTCATTGGTGCTCTTCGCGGCAGCTCAGCCACCGTTGTTCCGACAGCTGCCGCCGGCGCTACTCCCGCTGCTCCGATTATCTCTCAAAACCACACAGTGACCGCGTCGATTACCAAAGCCAATTCGACGTTAACCTCCGCTTTGTCACCAGCAGTCGAGGTGGTCAATGCTCCATCTGCCCGGGTGCCCAGCCCACCGGATGCCGATCAACCCGCACAATCTGACAACACCACTTCCCCAACCATTGTTTATGCGGCTAGTGAAGAAGATTACTAGTGCGTATACTTCTCCCAGAAAGTATCATGTGATCTTGAAACTGATGCTCCTCCTAACCACTTGCTACAACTACATTCGAACCTTAAAGCGAGGATGATGACGACACCACCTCGATCGCTTCCTCACGTTACTCGAAAAACTCTGCACCCCTCGTGGTCACCCTTGGGTTCATGGCGGTCGGAATCGTCGCGCTATGAACGACCACCAATTCTGCGCGCTGTTTGACATTTTGTGCTGATATTGCTTTATTGAATATTCTTCGGCGTCTTTCTTTTAACTCGTTCTCCCCATTACCAAACCACATTCTTTTACGTCGTGATATAAGTGTCCGAGTTCATATTTTGTAGTTGTCTAAGTAATTGATATCATTTGAGTGTCTTCATTTCTGATGCATGCTTCGTGCTTTTTTCGATGGCAATGATACCTGAAGAAGAAGAATCCTCTTATTAGCTCTGCGCGACAGCATGCTCCCTGTGTATTTGATGGCAAGATGGCCGAAAAAACAGAAAGTGTCAATCATATGCCCGCGATTACCGTTCCATAGCCATCGCACGCCGTACGAAGGTGCCTTCAAGAGTTTGTGCAGAGGATTTTTCTTGTTTTTTTGGAGGTTGCGCCGCTGAAATGTTTGATCTATCCCGACGCGGCTCTTAATCCAGAAGCCAGTTCTACCAAATCTCAAGCTTTGCTCGTGCCCACATTATGAGAAAAGTCTGCTTCACCTTGATAAGATGAGCGCTCTGTTTTGGTTTCAAGTCTCAAAACGTACAGGTCCCAATTTACCACGCAGGACTAGTCTGAAAACATACAACAATTAAGTGTATAAACAGGTGCAGTGTATCAAATCACTACAGTCACATCTGAATTGGAAGGCATACAGTTGCACATACAGAATTCAAATTGGTATTGGTAGGTATACAGAAAAAATGGAGAAATAAATTAAGATGCACTGCATATACATGAGTCACATCATGCATGGCATGATTATAGAAAATACAAGACTGAATTATAAAAGCACTGTCTCATGTGGAATAAAATTGTACCGCACTGCATACTCATGCGGCTATGTGATTGTCTCCACCAGCAGAAATAGCTCAGATTGTGGCTGTGTATATGACATCATCAGTATACTGTGCTAGCAAAGATGCTCCCACCAGCATAAATAAACCATTTTTTGGCTGTATGGGAGCTCCCTGCAGCAATAATCCCTCATCTCAGGTTCCCTGCAGCAAAAATCCCTCATAATTTAGTATATAAGGAGGCCTTCCCCCCCCCAATGAAAAGGATATCATCCAGCAGATTTCTCGAGTTCCCTTCAAAAACTGACCAGAGATTTATTTGTTTGAGTTCTGCCACTTGGGGAGAAAGGTGTGATCTTAATCAATATTCTTTGGATAAGCAGCATTGGTTGTAGTAGTTTAGTCTAGTAGAACAGAAGTGATTAGTAGTAGTTTGAACAAATATATTGGCCCATCAGCACCCAGGAATCAGTCAGAAGTGCGGTAAGGAGCCAGAGAAGAAAGTCAACCTCATCTTGTGATCTTAACCAAGGTCAAGAAGAGAATCCAGAAGAGAAGAAGTTGGAGAAGAAACCAATATTTTCTGTAGTTCTGTTTTTATCTAGGTTTGGTAGACAAACTACACACAGTTGTCTGTCATAGTCAGCCACAACAACAAAATAATTTTGTTGTGTTAGCTCTTATATAGTCAATAGAGGGGCAGGTCTTTCAAACCACCCTTAGCAGTTGTAATAAAATCATAAAGAAATATTATTCTGTTATTTCCCCCCTCAAAGAACTGCCACCAGTCCCATAGGAGTTCTCACAGCGGTCAATGTTGGGGTATCTCATCAAGCACAACGGGAATAGTATTGCATGGGGGGCAAAAAGGCAAACGGTGGTAGTGCTTTCAACTTGCACAGCAGAATATGTGGCTCTCTCTGATGGATCTCAACAATTGGCACAACTAAACAACCTCTTAATAGACTTGAATCACATAATGAATAAGGAAATATACTGTGACAATGAAGCAGCTATACTTATTGCCGGTCCAAGAAGAAAACAAGGTATCTAACAAGGGATTTCATTAGACAGTATGATATCAAGATCAAATGGAAAAATGCTCACAGCCAACTAGCAGACATATTTACCACGTGGCTAGGTCCTAACTTGATCAAGCAGGCATTATCAGACATCAATGTCAAGGCGGCCGGACGGGTAAAAGCCACAAACAAGGAAGGGAGTGTTAGAGGTGGATCTGTTACTTGTTTGTGATATGTCAATTTTATTTCAGTTATCTATTTCTCAACCTTATTTATCATAAAGTTAGAACCATTTTTCATGTTATGCATATGTAGTATCCATTTGTGCGCCACAGCAACACATATATATTTCTTGTATCCAAGTGCCTGGTCCTGGCTTCTCTTTTCTCTTCACCAAGATTAGGAGAGCATTGGAGCCTCCCCAAGGCAAGGTGGAAAGTGCAGAAATGGAAATACAGCACATTCTGGCACCCCTGAAGACTGTATAATGGCTATTCAGAGCATCCACCCCGTTGGGTAACTCTTTAGCTAACAGCCAAGCCCTGTGTGGCTCTGAAACTAAAGATAGGGCAGTCAGCTGCCCTTGAGGCTGGGTGCTGGCTTGCTAAGGGAGGTTACAGGTGATATAGAGGGTCTTGGCACCCTTGTCCCACTCTGTTACTGAAACTCTGTAAATCACCCATTCACAACAACCAGCGGCTCAACCACACACACTGGGTTATTGTCGTTGGTTCAAACAAACGGACATGTCACACCTTCATGAGTACATCATTGCCAAGGAAGAAGCTGAAGGTTAAAAATTTGCTTGCTGCTTTGGTCTCTGATCTTGTGTTTCTTGTGTTCCATTTCCTCAAATATTGTCTCCAATCTCTTGTTCCATTTGCTTAAATATGAACACTAATCTCATTTTCTATTTCCTTCCTTACATGAATAAAGGAATAACAACCAAGTGATTCACAAGAGTAAAAAGTGCTAAAAGAAACCGAGGCAGAAAAAACCAAGCCAAATGTGCAAGACAGAAATGTCTGAGGCGTAGGACCTCCTGCAAGCAGCTGAACAAACACTAAAGCCCCTGATTGGAAGCTGCTCTTCTCCAGAGGGGAGCCAGTTGGCTGATTGTTTCTTTCCAGGGGTTTTGTTAATTGAGGTGGGGGTAGTTGCATCAGCTGAGAGGACTTTGATCTTGGCCATTTTATGAAGTGGTGTATTGGAAGGATCTGGAGAGAGACAAGGTTGAGAGGATTTGGAGACAAGGGTGTCCAGACAGGTGGTGTGTATGAAGCAATATATATGACTATGGGGTGTGAATGTGACTTGATCGGACTTAGAGTTATAGAAAGTTATAAATTTCTTTGCAAACCTCAGCTAGCGAGGCTTGGTAGAGGTTACTAACTTTACAAAGGCTTAGTGAATTCCTTGGTAATTGTTTTGTTAAAGAGCCCTAAAGAGGGCATGAGGGTGGAATTGGGCCGGTAACTAGGGGAAATTGGGCTTACCAAGCCAAGTTACAGAGACAAGGGTGGATAGGGGTAGATGCTCTCAATAGCCAATAAATACAGACCTTGGAGGCTATCAAATAGCCATTCACACTGACCATCTTGGACCAACTTGGGCCACACGTACCAAAGTCAAAAAGCTCATTAGAACAAAAAATCAGCGGGATATTTTTTTATAATACCCCCCCCCCCCCAAGGCCTAACCCTGACCTTAACCCTCAGCCTAACCTAATCGCCAATGGGTGGTGACCGTGCCTTGAGGGTGTTGTATGCTGGTCCAAGTTCATGTGTAGCATCAACCAGGCAGCATGATGAAACATGTCCACTGATGAGACATGTTGGACACAAGCCCCCTTCTCCATTTGGATGGTGCTCTCCGTCTGTACACCTCAGTACAAATTCCGCATTTTCCGCACTTCGCGCAGGCTCCGATACTTTTGGAGATTAGAGGATCCGGCGCCAGACACAACGGTAGCTAACCGCCGGTCACGGGACATCCCACAGGTTAGTGTTAAATGCAATGATACACCGAGATTAGAGGATCCGGAGCCAGACACGACGGTAGCTAACCGCCGGTCACAGGGCATCCCTCAGTCTCCTTTACAAAAGTTCTCAAACTTTAATCCAGTTATTGCGATGCACATTATATTCACAAATTACGCTCGGGGGCGGCCAAACGGAGCCTTAGTTTTTTACCGTCAAAACTCGCAAGCTTGTGTGATTAGGCTGTACCAGATAACATCATACAAACTGTTGGATGACAGTATAAGTCTAAAACTTATGGAGTACTCTTCCAAATTTCTATACACGCTCAGGCCATATATTGTCGCCCCTCATCACTTCCCCTTAGATCTTCATTGTACTCCTTCGCGTCATGTTGCTATTTTATGTACTTTTATTTGACCCATGCATTGTCCCAAGCTAATCGCATAAGAGGTCCGCACCTGATTGGCTACGGTTATTCTTTACTAGACCGTCAGTATGGGCAAGGTCTGTGTTTTTCCCACTGGTAGGAGTGGGCAGTTGATTGGCGACTGGTAAGGCGGCAAGATAGGGAGAAAATCAAGTGAAAGGTCCAATTGGCAGTGCATGGTGAAATCACAATTCTTAGGTCCGATAAGGATGGCCCCTCCTGAATTGTAGGCTCAAGCCATTCGGCAGATTCACATGCTTGCCTATAACTTCGCAGACAGTCAGAAGCACATCAAACACTCTTAAACTTCAATCTTTCGGGCTAAGGCTCATTGCCCCTTGGTAACTCCCTTAGTTCAAGTCTGACAAGCCGAAATAAACCACGGAAGTGAGACCGTTCTCACAAGCGGACCAACAAACTTGTAAGGAGTAGTTCGTCAAATATAGTCTGGCGTACTGGTTTGTGTCGCGAAGAAGCCCCGTGTTTAGTTTTTTATGAAATTTCAAAAATATGTCAATACC
This sequence comes from Puccinia brachypodii, assembly GCA_019395275.1. NCBI lineage: Eukaryota > Fungi > Basidiomycota > Pucciniomycetes > Pucciniales > Pucciniaceae > Puccinia > Puccinia brachypodii. Next base: position 13,456 of record LUKR01000963.1, read on the forward strand.
CCCGACCTCTACCCCCACCCCCACCGCGTCCACCTCCACCTCGGAAGCCACCGCCACCACCTCTGAATCCACCGCCACCACCACCTCGTGGGGCACCACGAAATGATCCTCGCCCCCCGGGTGTACCTCCTCCCCTTGAGAATCCTCGACCGCCACCTCTGGGAGCTCCTCGTCCTCCTCCCCTCGGTCCGCCTCTTCCTGCTCCGCGTCCACCGCGTCCTCCGCCGCCTCTTTTGGGGACTAGGGGGATTGTGCAAGGATAGAAAGAAATGTTCTGATGAGCCATTGTAATACAGAGATGATAGATGCTGGAGAAGAATATAATGGAGAGAAGGGAAGGACATACCCTTTTCACCTGGTGGTTTGGGCAAGAACCTTTCGATTGGTAACAGTTTATCACCGGCGATAAACACCTTGTCACCAGAGTTGAAGGAGCTCGCGACCATGCCTTCGCTCATCTTGATTGTGAAATAGACCTCGTTGATCGGACCTAAAATCTCGTCAACTTTGCCTATTGTCGTCTTATTGGCTAGGTATATCGGGGCATTGAAGTATGGTACCTGCTCGAAACAAAAAAGGTCAGAACTGAGTTCGTGATCAGGGCTCGTTGGTCTGGGGAGGTGTCGTTGGACTCACTTTTGATCCATTCGTTGATGAGCAAAGCATTTCACCTTCGACGGCATGGACGAAAGATCCCATCTCTGAAATGGAATAATAAAACATTTAATAATTCAATTTGTCAGTCATTTTTCATTATCAACACGAGGGGAAAAAAAGACGAGGTAAGTTTCAGTTTGTACCGACCCAAAACTTCTGCTGGAGGTCCGTTATCAAAACCTCCACCAAAACCGCCTCTACCACCACGGAACCCACCCCCACCTCTTCCACGGGGAGGGCCGCCACGACCACCGCGATCGCCTCCTCTGAATCCACCTCGTCCAGACATTTGAATCGGGTTTGCCTTCGGTTGCCCTCTTGTTTGCTGATTCGTTTTCACGCTTTGACTAGCGACCTCTAGTAGTGTGATGTAATCTTCGGTCTTATTTCTAGTCGTTTCGATCAGGTGTATTCACGTTGTAATCGTTGGATGTCGAATGAGATGTTCGACTTATTGAACGAGAAGAACCGCAAACAGGGTTTGAGGCCTTCCGAGACGGCAAAAATTAGGTGGGTTTGGCATATTGCATACAGGTATGCATACACTGCCTCGGCTGGGATAGAATATGCATACTGGAAGACCCCTCCCGGCTGCTACGGTGTGTGATGGCGGCCTCGCAACAACTGATGAAGCGGTGACGGGATCGTAGAGGGAGTAGCAGCGTGTCTATGGGGGAACTAAGGACGCGCTACTGAAGCCACGACGCTCTCTGTGTGGTACACTGAGGTGAGGAGGCTTTCCTGGCTGGTACAGCTACGCCGCCGGGGATTCAGGATTGGGAGCGAGAGCAATGGCCTCAGAGCCGAGTGCTACATAGTCTAGCTCACTCCTGCTCTTGGCCTCACCCTTTTCCCCCCTCCGTCCTCCCCCTTCCTCATCTGCTACGTGCTCCACGGACTTTGTTCCCTATCCCTTCCCCAGTATTGTGTTGAGGGTAACTAGGGTGACACAAGAGCTAAGAGAGATGACGAGATGTCAAGGACATAGTCCGGGGACAATAAGTCAAGATGTAATAATCATTCAGTGAGGAAGGATAGCAGTGAGGAGGACAACTATATACATGTATAATATAGGCTAAGTTGTGGGTGTATAGATTAGAAGCATACTACATAGGGGAAATGCTAATACACTATCTCAACATATTGTTCCGTACCTTAGATTAGATTTTTCGCTAGACTTTTTGCTAAGACAAACACTTCACATCATCAACCATCATCCCCCAATTAACCCATCATTCCACACAGACAGACGCACACATCACATCATCAATCATCATCCCACAGTCAAACCATCTTTCCACTCAACCCCCCC
>LUKR01000965.1:0-15403 GCA_019395275.1 Puccinia brachypodii
ACTGATGGTTGAGAGAGTACTGAGAGGTGATGTCCAGGGGGATACTGATGTCAGAGAGAGTACTGAGAGGTGATGTCGAGTGTCTTGTGTGAGGTAGTGAAGGATGATGAAGAGGGGCTATGAATTCTATGCTGTAACAAACTGTATATCCTTCATTTATGATGGTTTGTTTTGTAGTGAGGGTGAGATTGGTCTTACCACATCGTCCGTATCATGATGGGGCATACAAATCCCGTCTTCCTCAGGTTCTTTGTCCTCGCTGTTGGGCTCCTCAGGAACATGTGCCGCGCTGGCTTTATGCTCGTCCGGGTTGTCCTCCATATGGATGCCACCACCCAACTTTGCTTGCAATAGTTGGTACAAGAATGGTATGGCTTCTATCAACACTTTGTTGCGAGCCATGCGCTGAGGGTTGGTGAAGAAATCACTGGTGATTTCGCAGGAATTCACGTAGGATCCATGGGGATAAGTACCTCGCGGGGTTCCTCACGCTTGACAATGTCGATGGCCTGCCCAAAAGCAACCCAGTTAATTCTCCACTCGGGGAATCCTTGTGCACCGTAGCCATGACTCACCTGCCCTAGAATGAATTCATTCCAATGGGGTCGGCCATTCTCTTGGGCGCACACCACTGTCTTGACCGCCTTCAGCATGGTTTCTGTAGAGCTCCAACCGGTGTTGGTCCCATAGTATTGGCGCCGCGCTGCCAAGCGTGGTGAACCCAACAGCAAGAATGCCGTCACAAACCGCTTGGTGTCTAGCCCTGTGGTTCCAATGAAATCACAGATGGCTAGTATCTTGTCCTCTGTTGCAGTTGGCTTGGCCCGTGTGCCAGGAGTTCCAGGGGAACGGCGCGTGGTGCCACATGCCCCCGGTGTGCCGGCGTCCGGGCGCGTTGCAGGTCGATCAGGCAACCCAGATGGTAAGGCGGGAGAATGATTAGGGTGCATCTCTGAGAGGGACACCTGAGTGAAAAGACAATGTTCCCGGTGGAATGCTTGGAATGTGGCGAGAACATTGCTGATGACCAAACCGCGAGGTATCTATTTTCACGCTAACGGCCAAATATTTTTTACGCTGCCATGCCTAATACGCATAGGAGACGGGAAGACTTGTCATCAGGAGTGTTTGATGCGGTGCATCAGACATGTTTCTTGCCGACACGGGTGCACTCTGGGCCGCCAGCGCTCTGCTGGAGGTTACACAAGAACTTGGCGGAGGTTACATGAGAGTTCCACACGGTGGAACTTGGAAGAGAGGGGAATGCAGGAGACGCCCAATCTGGGCGCATTCCTGTATATGGGATAGGAGAAATTCCATTGAGACAGGTCTCACGACGGAATGCTGAGTTTGGCAGACTTTGGGTAAATATTCCAGCAATGCCACAAGCAGCTGGGTCACGGGTGTGGGCTGTTCAGCTGGAGAAGAAGCTGGCCTTCAACCTCCCGTGACGCAGGGGCCCTTGCTTCCAATGAGGCCGGAGTTATGGCACTTTTAAAAAAGTGCCCAGCCAAACGCGCAAAACTCCTAGGCGCTATGAAGGCGCTATGGCGTAAGTCCCTCCCTCCGGTCGGCGCAATGCGACCAGTGTTTCACCACTCGGGCGGTAGGAGGGTGGGACTTTGTTAAGTTAGCTCCATCCGAGGCCCTGAATTCCGGGCGCTATAAAGTGACATATAGGGACCCGAAAATGCATCGGGGTCGGACTCATGAGAGCATCTCCACCGGGGGCGCTAATATACGCAATTTAGCGCCCGCTGGTCCCTAAACCACGGCCATCCCGAAGAGCATCGCCACCAATTGAGGTGTTTCCGGATCGTTCCAGAAAAGATTGAGATTGAGTTCAATGGACTTATTTAACATAGAATTTGGAAAGAAACATCTGTGGGACAACATCCTCTCCTTTGGAATAAAACTATTTTTTCAGCTAGCAACAACATCCAAACAATGTAATTACCAAAATTTGAATGCCACTGGAAGAGAGAAACCGAAAATCCAATACATATATATACCTCGAGGCACTGTTTTTTTAATAAATATACACGTTAAAAATATTTTTTCTAAAAAGCCAATATTACATTATACAATTTTCTATTCAATACACCACATGTATCAAATTTTACATCAGTTGGAAAACAACAAAGTGAGAGCATGCTCTGGATAAAAAATAAAATTACATAAATATACATTTTAAGGAATGCACCTTTTTAAAATTTGGTGGAATCATATTTGATCCAAATGGAGTCTAGAGATTTATCGGTGGGATATTTACCACGGTTCAGGTTGTTGCTGGAGGTTTTTTACCTGAAAATTTTTCAAACCTCTGAGTCTACTTTGGACTCGGAAGTAGGAGTTGAAGCCTGGGTAGGTGTGGCCGACTTGTCACCGAGGAAGAACCACGCAGGTAAGATGCAAATGACGCATAGACCAGTGATAACCAAGCTGATGATTTGCCATCCATTTTCAATTCCCGAACGTTCTAGAATGCTAATGGACGACACGAAGTAAGGATCTCTTAGTATGTTGCGGCCTCTAGCTTCAAGCATTGAGTTTTTGTTGTATCGTTTGCTTACCCTCCAACACACAGGGGTCCAATCAGCGCACCTGTAGAGTACACCATGTTGAAAATGCCGTAGACGTGAGAGAATCCTAGGTAAATCAAACCAGTTAGCCTCTACCATAATTCGTAGAGTACTGGTACATGGGAGTGGGCTCTTTGAAAGTGACGAGTACTAACCTAGTCCAGGAGTGACCTTGACCACTTCGGCCAGATCTTGCATGATTGGAGCGGCCATTGACATGATAAATATACCTTGTAGGGCAAAAAAGGCAAGTCGGCTCATTATTGTCCCTTCCAATGTGACAAAGAAAAAAAACCCACCTGTAAAGGCAATGAATACGATCAAAGCAGCCATACTTGTCTTCATGCTCAGTAAACCAAAGAATGGTGTACCAAGGACTAAGCTGACAAAGATTGGCCACTTTGCTCCGTATTTGTCAGAGAAATGTCCGGCCAATGGACTTGAAATAAATGATGGCAAAACTGCAGCGATGAAGATCAGCGCAGCACCTCTTGAGCTCAGAGAGTATCGTTCTTTCACGAGCATGGTCATTCCGGTGTCCAATAAACCACCGAATGCAAATCCTGATAAGGAAACAGAAGGGAAGATTAATATAATTGAATTGGACTTGGGACGTAATGAGATTAATGTGTACCTAGCACAAAGGTGATAGCGCAAAGAGTCCAAAATCTCGAGTTTGTCAACAAGGAGCGAAGTGCATGGACTGCTGAAGGTGGCTTTGTTACTTCTAACCCATCTGGTGATGTCGAGCTTAAGGTAAAGCTGACGTCCTTGTCGCCAAAGTCACTCTCGTTTCCTGCAACGACCTGGGCCTGACGGCGTCGAATACATTTTTTGTCTTGGACCAAAGCTCGGAGAAAGAAGTCAATTGCAGCTAGAGTAAGAAATGACACAGGCGGTTAATGAACCGATCTTCATTCATGATATGTGATGCTCGAGGTGCGTGTCAAGGAAAAAGTAGACGTACTCATGACAAGAGCAAAGATGAAGACGGAATTGTAGCCCAAAGAATCGTATAGTAGACCACCGGCCAAAGGTCCGCCAACAGTTCCGATCGACCACCCAATCCTGAACACAGATTATCACTTTTTGTGAGAATTTAAACCTAAGGCTTTTTGTTTTGACAAGCTCTTACATCACGTATCCCATGATGGCCCCTATGCGTGCTTCTGGCACTACATCACAAATCAAGGCCAATCCAAGAGTCCAAATGGCGGTACCGCTGTATAATGCCACAAGTTGAACATCGAAGTAATGGAATGTTAAAATCCCGCGCCAGTGAATCGAAGATAAATCACTCGCGAAGATGATGAAGGTTTCTTACCTGAAACCTTGAATAATTCTTGCGATCACAAGAACAGGAAACGAGGATGAAAGCCAGAACATAATCAAACTGGCAGCTGTAGAGAAAAATTGACTTTCGTAATTAGAGCTTTTTTTACAAAAAGGCGCGCTAGTTTGCCAACTTACTGAGAAATCCTAAACATGCCAATAGTGGCGTCTTCCTTGACTTGACGATTTCACCAAAGATACTAACAGGGATCTAAGAGAAGTACTCATTTGATTAACAATGAAGTCTCCGGCAATGAATCATGGCCTTGAGTAACACTTACTGATGAGATGATCAGTCCGAATGCAAATGCGGCAATAACTGATTTAAAAAAAATGTAATATATTGTAAGAGGTAATATAATATTAGCTTATGTTTTTAATCCAACATTATTGATCAGAGAATGAGCCAGAACAGAGTCTCGCGCGGACAGCCGCGATGTGAAGCGGTTGGAAATCTGCTCACGGTAAGATGAAGTGGCTGGGACGTTCTTGTAGCCGGTGGATTCCAATCGAAAGGGAAGGACGGGTACCATGATACCATAGGTGGCCATGTCCACCATCACTCCGAACGAGACGCTGAAGCCGATGTAGGGAATACTGCTGGTGACTCGACTGAAGGAATTACAGAATCGTGAAACAGTGGAGGTCGACATCTTTTCTCGCGAAATAAACAGGATAGAATCGAGATAGTAACAGGTAAGGAAAAGGCGAAATTTTCTTGAACAGAACAAGAAAATATGAAAATATATTGTGTAATAACACGCACTAGTAAAGATACTTGAAATGATGGAAGATGTCGTGGTAGCGAGCTCTTATATTGGGCCTTCTCAAGTAGATCCAATTGGGCGTAGCCTATGGAACCAATTGGCTAACCTTCTTTCACCTGGGTGTGACCTTGAGAGTGAGGACCAATACACATATGTGTAGAGCTGACAACGAGCTGGAGAAGAGAAAAGGCCGACGTAAAGCACTGCAGACGAGGTGTTTGGGTTGAGCCCAGCTGGGCTTGGCCCCTTGGATCATGCAACAATCTCCAACAGGTGGTGATATGTGGGGCAGTTAGTTCAACTGATGCCCTTCCGCCCTAGCATTAGCATCATTGCAGGAGAGCCGTGCTACATATGTACTCTTATTTTTTAGTGCTGATTGATTTTACATTGCGCACTTTAAGCAATATATTCTATGTAGATACACGCGATAATGTTTTTTGAACAATTGTATGAGAACACAACATAATAAGATAATTAGTAGTATTTTAATTTTCTAAATTGTGCTACATACTCGAGTCCAAGAATTACATCAGGCAGCTCAGTAGGCCCCTAGCTTATCAAAGTCCTAACTTATCAAAGGCCCCCGACTTTTTTTAGGCCGATGGCTTGCCGGAGGGACTTATGCGCTAAGTACCCCCCGTTGCAGTGTGAGCCTTATGGCTCTGGCTGGGGACTTTTTTAAAACCGGCGCCTCTCACTCAAAAGTGAGCCCCCAGCCACTGGAGGACATGGCCATGACGGCCTGATCCTCCGCACAAGACTGGCTAGCCAGAGCCGCGCTGACCTAGAAACTCCCCCAGGCACGGGGTTGAAAGTTTCGGCCAGCACAGAAGATGACCTATGTGTTTGGGCCATCTTCCAGGGCCTTCGGCGCCTCTAACATGTATTGAACAGCAATTGAACAGTACACGTCAGAGGCGGCTGGCTGTATCTCATTCAGCCAGCGGCGAGCATCAGATGTGGCACGCCGTACAGTGCCAGCCTGAGAATGCCGAGTATCGGTGTTTCTCAGAGAACTGTCTGTGGGAGGAAATCACGGCCCCTCGGAATCAGTCAAGGGGCGCAATGTTATTCTCCCACATGTGCCCCTCATTTTGTTGGGCGACTTCATAGTCTCCCGATGGATTGGGGCGGCTCCAGGGAGCTTTGAAAAAAAATAATGGTTTTTTCACAAGACTCACAGGCCTCGAACCCGACATAGCGCATAAGTCCTTCCTTCGGAGGGTCCGTGCGGGACGGCGTCCCCCCTCCACTGAGGAGGGACTTAGTTAAGTTAGATCAAAGTCCCTTATGGACAAGGAGGGGTCACGGACGAGCCATCGGCCCAGCCTCAGCAAACTCCGCGCGGATGTTGTTGACTACGCCGTCGGCCTCATATCCGCGACTTTGACTCGATTTCATAGGCATTCTTTCTCGAGGCAAGTACCCACTTTCCAGATGTAACCTTGCTATCTGTACGGTAGGCAGTACCAAGTCGTGCGCCCTGCGGGACCCGCTCACCCTAGGCGGCGTCAACGGGAGGCTTCGTTGCTCTGCCTCGGGGACTGGATCTCTACACGCTGGGTCAGACAGTGCAATAACTTCGGCGCTCGATTGCGGCCACGAGATTGTGTTTGTTGACCCCAGCAGTCATTGCCGCCTCCCAGCGAGTTGACCGAGTGAAAGATACGGGTCGGAAACTTGGGGTAGAGAAGACATCCCGGGATTTTAATTTCTTTTTTGATTTTTGGGCGACCCGGCCCATTAATCACCGCTTGATGGATGTTGTGCTAGTGTTGACCCGGACCCAGCTGGGTAGCGCAGATTTTGGGTCAAACATTGATTGGTCTGTATTTCTAAGCTGGGGCACAGATAAAAAGTAACACTACCGTGTCCAACATGGAAGCAGGTTAAGAGTGAGCTTAAGAAAGCCTCTCAGTGAGAATCTATCTCATAGAATAGGGGGGTGCGAGGGGCTGATGTCAAGGGTGACGAAAGGAAGGGACTGGTGTTAAGATATATAGACTTGTTGACGGGCCTCTCCTTCCGATGTGCATTTTTCGGTGATTGGTTTGCTAATCCTCAGCGCAAAGGGACTCTTAAAAGCAGTATTTTTGCATTTTTTGCCCCTCATGAGATTCACACCTTGTTCAAGCCCTGTGAGGTTGGCCGTAGTGGGATTGTCCCTGATGATGTGATGTTCCCAATTATTCGCGACGAGAGAGTTTGGTCTGATGATGGTCGTCAATACCCCCGAATAATACTCCCCTTGAAAGTGAAAGTATTGTAGTGATACTGTCCCTCAAGGTAAAGAATGAGTATTGGTTTGTTGGTAGTAGGACCATGTGAGAGGGGGAGAAAGGTCAATATGATCAGTTCAGATATGTGTATTACTGGGCGCTGGTATGTGTCTGCCAAGCCGTCGCCATGTCAAGGAAAAACCATCCAGTTGGTTTGATGTGCTGGTGATTTGAAGAAGTCAAGGTTTGCACGCAATTGACTGTAGGGGACTCCGTTGTAAATGGCCGTAAGATACTTTCGGTCATTGCAAGTTTTGTGTAACTTCATTTGCTCATACATGGCTGCTTGAATTTTGTCCCAGGATTCCTTGCCAAGTCCCATACTTACTGACACCAACCTAAAGCCACAGTGTCTGTCACCCTCAATGTTGTGTACCATGGAAATCAAAGGTTGGATTTTTTTGACCACATATTTGTATTGTGGATGAGCCTATAAGCACCAATATATAGTCAGTTTATTGCCAAGATGATACATTAAACCAAAAAACTTAACACACCTGATTGAATTCAGTCCAATCAAATGGGTCCTCTACCTCCTCTTTGTCAAGCTCTTCATTGGTGCCGTTGTTGAAATTTCACAGTAGTGTCACTCTAGATTCACTCAAGCTCAGCTCTTGATCCGCAGCAAGTAATGATAATTGAAGTTCAACCGCTTAGGGTTGAATTTCTGGAGAGTTAAAAAAGGAACATCTCTGTCGGTCTCTGTAATCTCCAGACTCGACAAGATATTCGACCTCTCAACTTGCTCTAGATCAACAAACTCCGCTCAAGATCCTTTCGGCCTATTGTGCCCTTTTCAATCACTCAAGACCTTCCAGTGTAAAGTTCCCATCACTCGCTCCACTTCACATCACTCATGCTCACATCAAACCATCTCTTTCATGCCTCAAGATTGATTCTCGACTCCTCAGGAATCCAATAAAAAGGCGCTATCAATTAAACTTTATATCATCACCTCCGCGTGCTGTTTGTCTCTCTTCTTTTCCTTCTTCTCTGTTCTTATCTTCTCTTGTTGTTTGTTGATGAAATCGCTAATCTCTTTTCTTTCATCATCTGTGTTTCCTGTTTCTCTTCCTTAGTTGATTATATCTTAAACTTTTCTTCTTGCTTCTGCTCAAAGTCCTCATTCTCTATTCATTAATTCCATCCTCTTAGTGGTATGCTTTTTCTATTAATTCTTCTTTTCTTGATTCTTTTTCCTTATTGTCTTGTTTTCTCATCCTTTTTGTTTCTAGTTTGGTTCTGGTTTTTAGTCATCAATTCAACATTTCTTCAGCCGTCATCTTGATTAAGGTCTTGGCACATATCCACTGCATCAGCAGTGTCTTGGTCATCACGCGCTTGGTAGTCTCCTTCATGCCTCGTTTCTTTCTGGATTGACTTGCTCTCCTGAGGTGTTTGGAAGGCTCCTGGGGTGGTGCTTGGTTTCACTACTTGTCCGGATCTCTTAGCGGTTGGAGAAAATAAAAAAAGGCATGTAATTAATCAAATTAGCTTCAGTGATGCACATTATGTATGGATGCGGCTTATGCTCACAACTGTGAAGGGAATGCTGGGCAGTTCATCTTGTTCATCCTTGTTTGAATCACTTGAAGAAAGCGGTTCTTCAAGTGTATTATCTATTTTGTTTTGTTTATTACCCTGCATGCATGAACAAAGCACAGTCAGAAAGGGTCTTCAAGATTCACAGGTCCAATCAAATGGGTCCTCTACCTCCTCTTTGTCAAGCTCTTCATGGGTGCTGTCATCTCAATCAAGATCTTGACACTTATCCACTGCATCAGCAGTGTCTTGGTCATCATGCGCTTGGTAGTCTCCTTCATGCCTGGTTTTTTTCTGGATTGACTTGCTCTCCTGAGGTGTTTGGAAGGCTCCTGGGGTGGTGCTTGGTTTCACTACTTGTCCGGATCTCTTAGCGGTTGGAGAAAATAAAAAAAGGCATGTAATTAATCAAATTAGCTTCAGTGATGCACATTATGTATGGATGCGGCTTATGCTCACAACTGTGAAGGGAATGCTGGGCAGTTCATCTTGTTCATCCTTGTTTGAATCACTTGAAGAAAGCGGTTCTTCAAGTGTATTATCTATTTTGTTTTGTTTATTACCCTGCATGCATGAACAAAGCACAGTCATAAAGGGTTGTAAACAACAAAAACAAGATTCACAGACCCTCTTTTTCACCTTCTTGTTGTTTGGAGCTTCCTGCGGATTCTTACACGGATGGCCTTGGGTCTTCTTGGTTGGATTGAGATTGGGAGTTTCTTGGACCTTACAGGGGCAGCCACACTTTTTTGGCACAAGTTTATCCTGTGTGTGTTCCCAGAGCAACGGGTCTCTCTTGGTGGAATTGGCCGGTTTGCGTTTAGATTTGGTTGCAGGGCCTTTTGGACACCCTTGGTGAGGTTGCTCAAGAGGCTCTCTGACCAAAGTTATGACATGAGTCCGGTCCAACAGATTGTCAAAGTTGCCAATGAAATTCCCTTTTTCATGCTGGGGAAGCTTCTGGAATTGTTTGTAGATCTTTTCAAGAAAAACTGTGTCTTGATCTTCTCCTTCTGGCCCATCAGATTGAGGTATGTTGAGTGGCTTCAAAAAAGCAACAGATGTCAGCTTACCACAAAGGTGCTTTGCACAAGAGCTTCCATATCACTTACTGCTAAATTGGTTGGCAGGTGTCATTGGGGATGGAAGTTGCTTGGTTGGAGAGATCCATTTTCACCTTGTGCTTTCCATAATTTGTGAATGCATGGCATCCCCATGTGTGATTTGTAAGAGAAATTGTCTGGAAAAACTACGGATCTAACGGACTTATTATGAGACATTAGAAGGCACTGAGCTGTCATGATTGCATATTGAGAGATGTAGCCGGCAAGTTGACTTAATACAATAGGTAGATCCCTGATGTGAACTGTCTTCTGGGTGGCGCACAAATCATCATTTTGTGTAGTTGATGGCAGATAGCATCATGCATGTTGGAAATTGTCATAGGCATTGAAGCAGTTGCACCTTTGAGAAATCATTTGATTGCTGCATGAAGACTTTTAACTCAGGATGTGTTCACGTTCCCAAAGTGTGTTACATCACTAATTAAATATTTCACAAAGCAATCTTTCAAGGGAAGCCAGTTTTTGGCTATGTATTCCATGACTTCGGGGGTGCATGTTGCCACGAGTTTGCTGAAGTTTTTCTGGTAAATTGTATTTGATTTTGATGCTAGCAGATAGTTCCAAGATTGACGGAACACTAAGTATTCTTTGTGGACAAGAAGGGGTCAACAGTGTTTGTATAGATTCTTCCCAATGTGCCATTGGCACAGCAAACTTCTGGATTCCGGAAATATTGTTTTGATGGCATTAATGAGCGCCTGTTCCTTATCAGTAAGGATGACTGATGGAATTTGTGGATGGAGTACAAGGCTCAGCTGCTGTAATGCCCATGAAAGGTCTTCTTCCTTCTCCTTTGAAACAAAACACAACCCAAATGTAAAGGTTTTATTGCAGAAGTTCATGCTGGCAAAATGTAGGAGAGGGAATTTGTACTGGTTTGTCTCGTATGTAGCATCAATCTGGATGCAGTTGGGATGCTTTTTGGCAAGCAAAATTGAGTCGGGATGTGTGAAAAAAAGGGAATCAAGGCGAGCATCAGGTTCAGAGGTTTTTATCTTGTAATTGAACCCCTTTTTCTTGAGAGCATCAACCATGGCTGCAATGGCAGACTTGCTCCAAAGATCCTTTGCCCTTTCTCAATAGTTAAGATTGTATATAGATTTCAAGGGAGCTCACAGTACATTTGAGCTGTCTTGCATCAATGAGTTTTTTATTTTCAAGGGCATTACCGCGGCGGTGGCCAGCTTGGTTATTTCAACTTGTTGCTTGGCTGTAAGCTTTTGATGAATTGTGTGTGCCAATGGATCACTTGATGGTGGATGATTGTGATTTCCGTTGGTGATCTTCAAGTCCCATTTCAAAGTACCTCAGTTTTACTTGGCCATCACTTGGAAGGGGCAATTGGTTTTGCGGCTCTTGCCAGTTTGGGTGACTGGAGACTTCTTGGATTTCTTCTATGTGGCGGTTCCTAGAGTGTATTCCTTTTCACTGTCTAGATTTTTGTCTTTCCCAGTGTCTCTCCCAGTGTCTAGTTTTTTGTATTTTTTGTCTTTCCCAGCGTCTGTTTTTTCATCTTTCTCAGCGTCTAGTTTTTTGTCTTTCCCAGCGTCTGATTTCTTTAAATTTGAAAATTGAGGGCAATATTGACCCGACTTGTCACACTGGTAGCGGACTTGTTCCAAGACTTGAGTTTGGTCTTGCTTGATGTAGTTGGAGTGACTGGTTGCAATAGCAAAACCGTGATTCAGGGCCCACTGTTGTATACTTTTAAAGCAATCTTCTATAGAATCATAGCTACATTCTGATGGAGGTGTAATCATCTCTTAGGATGGAGCATCACCAAGAGATGGGGTTGTGGATATAACCACTGATGTGCTTGGCACAACTGTGGGGTCAACCACTTGAGTCTGGTCAGGTTCCTTGCCAGCAGCACTGAATTTAGAGGCATTAGTCAACAACAGATCAATCATTGCCACAATAGAAAGCAATTTGAGGTGTTGTGGTTTGAGAATCATGTTGGGTGTGCGCAAGAATTGAACTTCACACCGTTCCACTGGCCCTAAAATTATAAAAAAAAAAAACATGGCACTCTAGAGTATGTCTATATTTTTATTCATAAATGTTCACACCCACAGGGCAACTGGAACATGCAAATTTTGTGTCTTACACGTATCTGAAGCTTTCATTTTTCACTTAACTTATACCTCCCAAAGTTGAACGCCACAGGTTGCAACAATTTAACAGGGTACTAATGGAGGGCCCCTCTATTGCTTGGCATTGTCAGAACGTACAATGTCTTGAATCAAAAATGAAAATAATTCAGGGTGTGCAAAGTATTTTACAGGCCCTGCGCACCCCTGAGTTTGATGTCAGGTCAACCAAGAAAAAGAGTGTGTGACGTTTTTTTCTGGGTGCACAAAGCAGGTGCGTAAAAGATAGAGGAAAAGAAAGAAAAATAAGAAAACATCTGAATTAAAGAGAATCTACCGGAGGATTTGATGAACTGAAAAATATGGGGGTGAGCTTTTGTTAAGTTTAGTAATAAGTGTAGCCGTTCTGGATCAAATTTGAGTTTCTTTCTTTTGAGCGTGTTGATTAGCTCTCGTAGAGCTTTGTGAATGGCAGGGCAAAAATTGAAATAGTGAGGTTATTTCCTTGCCCGGGCAGAAATAGCATAGCGGGTCCAGGTGTTGCTTAGACTTGAAGAGGCACTGCCAGCATAATTGAGTGGGTTGAGATCATACCAGTTCAACTGGGATGTACTAAAACAATTTAAAATTGGTTGATGTCAACCAATTGAATACAAATCCAATGTAACCACCTTTGCATTCTATTTCATTGGTTAATAATAACCAATTTTAAATTGGTTGGGTGCATCCCAGTTTAACTGGGATGATCTCAGACTAGCTAATTATGCTGGCAGTGAGGTAGTAATTGAGAGGGGAGACATTTGAATGCAGTTGTTGAATGATAGAGGTTTTGAAGATGGGGAGAGTGGTGATCCATTGTTTGTGGGTAGGCCAAGAGAGAGAGTCCTGATCTAGTCACAAAGAGCCTTGAGGATCTTGGTTTTACTACCCTGTAGAATTCTGTCCGGGGAAGAGTTCCGTTGAGTTTGTAGGAAATCCAATTTGCCTGCAGCCTTGTTTCCCTTGATTCCTGTGTGTCCTTGACACCATACAAAGTGTATGAAAATGTCAGTGTTGATTGAATGCCATGCATCCATGATGAGAAGAAATAAATACTGGCCGGGTTTAGCCGCCACAGGGGTTTTCATGCGCTCAATCAAACCTTTGTGGTAAGTGAAGATGAAGGCTTCCCTGACTTGCAATGAAGTCTCAATAATCCTAATGAGTTAACAAGCAAGTAGGAGGCCAACTGCCTTGCATTCATGATTTGAAATGAAGGGATTAGTGCCCAGCGCAGCCAAAGCCACTACATTTTTCTTGAGGCAGATGGCGGCTCCTGCTCCTCCTTTTGTTGCGTCATAAGAACCATCAGTGAAAATTAGCAGAACTTCCGGGGAGGAATCTAGACTTGAAACTAGACTCTGACCTTTTGCTTTAGCAGCCTCCTTGGAGCTGGAGAGATTGGTGAAATCCCAGCCCCGGGATTTGGAATCTGGGAGCAGGCCATACTGAGTGTGGATTATTTCTGTGGAGTTGGAGTCAATAGTAGTGAGTTGATTCAATGCAAGGGGGGAGTGAGGAGCAATCCACAAGTGGACAGCCCTCCCCCTATCAAAGATGAGATCTTGCCTGTGTGAGCTGAATGACTGATTTGTGAGCTTTTGGGAAAAGAAGTTCAGGCTAGTGACAATGATTTGCTCAAAAAACAGTTGGATTGCCCAATGATCCCTGAGCCATTTAACGGGGGTTGTACCAAAAACACCTAGCAAAAAGATAGCAGCTGCTGAGTCAGCCTTATCAGCAAGGGTCCTGTTTTTCTTGTTGTTGATATTCATAGCCCACACAGGGGCCCATATGAGAGATGTGGTAAAAGGACTGCATGGATTAAGCGTACACAGTCCTTCTCACGAAATCCCCATTGGGAGGAGCCTAGCAGACAAAGTTGAGCCAAGGTGGACGGAATTTTCTTCATCAGTAAATCAAAAGTGGAGGAGTATGAGAGTCAAGAGTCAAGGAGGATGCCTAGCCAATTCACCGTTGTGGACGGCAACAGGGACTGATCCCCCAAATACAAAAGGGTGTCAGGGTATGGTTTTTGAGTGAACCACATAAGGTGTGCCCTCTTCTTGTTGAATGTATCCCCATGTCTGGCACCCCAGTCCAGGGATCTACGCTCTTCTAGGGTCAGTGCTTGAATGATTGGAGGAGCTTCCTCAGCGGCAGCCAAGTGAACTACATTGTCTACATAGCCTATGGAGACACGGTCACTCAAAAGGGATAAATTCTTTGTTAGTAGGCTGTTATTGTATATTATGTACAATAATACCAATTAAAGCTGGCACCAAGTACTTTTTTGCAAGTACATGGTACTTTTTGGGGAGTACCTGCCGGCAAGCAACAAGTACTTTCCCACAGGTGTTGGGTGTGGGTGTGGGTGCCTGGATTTTGGGTTGAAAACCAGGCAAGTGCTTGTATAAAGTACTCGCCAAACACCTGCCCTTTTTGGAGGGGCAGATGCCAATATCTATGTGGTGTGCATATCACAGATGCTGTTATCTATGTGCTGTGCATATCCATGTCACAGCTACATCTCCTCCTCCCCCACTGTTGGCAGCCACCTGATCATCCCTCCCCACCCAATTATCCCACCCCTTTTCACCAACTACTCCCACCATGGCCAACAGGAACAGCAAGAAGCGCCACAACCCAAGGTGCCGCTAGGATAGTAGACGTTGTGGTATTCATTGACCAGATCACATGTCACCTCTCATAAGCAATTTCTGATAGGCAAGGTGATTATCCTCCCGCTTTACGCAATGCCTGTGAAGCCAGTCTTCAGCTAACAAATAAGTACTATACTCTGACTGAATTCTCACTGTTATACCAAGTTGCTATGGGTAAGTTGTTACTGATTTTTGGTCCCCATAAAGGTGTACTGACAATCTTCTGTTGCAGTTCTTCACCCTTCTTTCAAAGAAGAGTATTTTAAACTCACAAAGTGGAAGGCCAAGTGGATTGAAGAAGCAATCAGACTCACATGGGAGATGTGGGAATCTAACTATAAACCTTGGACACCTAAGCTAACCACAAGCCAGCCGTCAAATCCTTGGCCTTCCCAAGTAAATAAGATCACTCATCATATTTCTTGATGAATGATCAAGCTGATATGTTACACAAAAGCCTGCAACAGGTGTCCTTTCAGGGTTGATTGGGGATTCTGAAGCTGGCGGATCAAGCAGCACAACTGATCCGCTTCAAATGTGGCTTTCTGGTGGCTTGGCACTCACCAAAGGCAGAGGGCCGGTCAACCCCCTTAAATGGTGGATGCAACAACAACGGGCAGGCAAAACTCATGGAGGTCTGATCCAGATGGCACTTGATGTGCTGAGTTGTCCGGGTTTGTTGTTTTTTCTTTATTTATCTCTCTATTCTTTGTTTTTTACTAACTCACCTGTACACTCAACAGCAACCACGGTTGACGTGGATCAATCCTTTAACTTTGGCAGGGACTATGTTTCCTTAAGGAGGCACAGTCTCAGTGCAAAGTCAGTCACTCAAGGAATGACTGTGGCATTGTCAGCCTCTGTTTAGCCAAGTACGTGATCCTTCTAGCTGCACAAGGTGCAAAGCAAAAATATAGGGAGGATTTGTGCGGGTAGCAAAATAGGAAGAAAAATAGAGAAAGTAAAAACAATAATATTTTTA
>LUKR01000969.1:3141-15377 GCA_019395275.1 Puccinia brachypodii
GGGGGGGGGGGGTGAGTGAAGGATTTGACCTTGACCCGGAGCTCGGGCAGCCCGGGATCAGTTGGTCCCGAGCCACAGAGCTGGTGGGATTGGGTGTGGCTCAGGCGAACGACGGGGACCCGTACTGCCCGGATTGGGAGAGTATGGGTTTAGGGCGAGGGTGTAACGTTGATACAGATCACAGGGTGACGGAAGGGCCGGAGTGTATTTGGAATCAGGTCTTGAAACGAAGACCCAGACCAAGTTTTTCTCTTTGGATTTTCCGTGGCACAACCGATGTCGGTCCCGGTCCACCCGCGTAGGATTGCGCTCAAAACCGGCAAAATCCAAACTGGAGTCAGGCGAGCTGGGCAATGTAGGGTATGAGTCCCTCCTTCGGGGGGTCCCCGGGGAACGGCGTCCCCCCTCCACGTTACAGAGGGACTTAGTTAAGTTAGTAGTTGCCCCCGGCCATCAATCCTGCGCCTGGTCTACACCTTGACAGCGTCGCGCTTGGCAAAATTCCGTTGAGACGTCGGGTCCAAGGGGACAGTGTCAGCTGGAACGGATTGGTGCTGGCATTTCGGAGCTTATGGCCCCGTGTAGCTTGTCCGTGGTTTTATGTGTGGCTCTGACAAACTCTCGAGGGAGAGATGCCTTTTGACTGAAGATCAGGAATGATGAGCCCCTCGTATTTCCCGATCATCAAGGTTGAAAAAGCTGGAGAGGCATCGTTGCCTCCCACGAGGGCTCAGCTCACTCTAGGTCTAGACTGGGTGAAACCTTCCGCATCCCAGAGACATCATGCTGCCTTTGGTATCCTCTCTTTCTACATATCGAGTTTTGTGCTCCTCAAGTGTTTGTGGAATGGCATCATAGTCATATATACTGGAAAGTGTCTCACACGCCATTTGGATCAGGACCCTTTGCATGGCCAGGCCCCGGTTTCCGGTGGTCATTGGACATGCTCCCTTTGTTATGGCTACGATACAGCGTACGAATGCGGATCCACTAAAGAGATTGATGCTTGCTGCTGAGCAATTACAAATTTTCAAACGCCTAATTCACCATTAAAGCTGCTTTTGCATGCCCCCCAGGTTATCAATAACTCCACACCTTTCGAGTGTGCCAAGCCGCCCAATCATCTATATAACTGCTTGCCTGTCGTGGGACTGCTCAGCCACACCCTCTCTGTGAGAAACATCCAAGCGCTCGATTAGATCAGAAATATTACCCTTGCGAACTTTACCAATACCAGACATGGAATACGACTATGTGATTGTGTGCGTCATGGCACACATCATGTTGATCAAAGTGTGACGAAAAGATACCCAGCTAATCTGCTGACTCGAATTCTTCACCTTACCCTGCCAAATTGGCTTTTCGTTCATTTTTCTTAGCGGAGGCGGAACAGCAGGCTGTGTCTTGGCGCATCGATTATCAGAAGACCCAAACATTTCGGTTTTGGTTATTGAAGGTGGACCGAACGATCAAAACTTAGACTCGGTCTTGAAGTTGAAAAATTGGATTAATCTGTTGAACGGGCCACTCGATTACAGCTATCCAATCAAGGAGCAAGAAAGGGGAAACAGTCACATAGTCCATAGCAGAGCAAAAGTTCTAGGAGGCTGTAGCAGTCACAACACGTTGATTAGTTTTTTCCCCTTCCCCGAAGATTTGGATGACTGGGTCCAAGCTGGCGCACAAGGATGGGAATGGGAGAAGTTTAAGATCTACGCCGAAAAAGTTAAATCCCACATCCAACCTGTCGCGAAGAAGGATCAGAATGCATTGGCCGGGGCCTTCATAGATGCAGCCCAGGACGCCCTCCAATTACTCAGAATCGATGATTTCGCTCAATGGATGAAAGCAGGAGGTCACTCTCCGTGGCGGGAGGGTGTCGGATGGTTAAGCGTCGCCTACCATCCTGAGACTGGCACTCGATCCAGCGCTAGTGTTGCCTATGTCCACGAAATTCTTGGAAAGAGAAAAAACTTGACGATTTGGTTCGAAGCCTGGACGAGCAAGTTGATTGTCTCTGGACCGCAGAAAAGCGTTACCGGCGTCCAAGTCGAACTTAAAAGTGGCCGGAAAGTCTTCGTCAAAGCCAAGAAGGAAGTCTGCTTGTGCGCTGGCGCCGTTGACTCGCCACGACTCTTGCTGCTATCCGGCATCGGCCCACGAAAGCAACTAGAAGATCTCAACATTCCAGTCGTCCACCACCTTCCTGGAGTCGGTGAGAACCTACTGGACCACCCCGAAACAAGTAAGCACGCTATTCATGGCATCCAAGAAACTTCAATTTACAACGAGATTCGAGTGATTGACGCTCTCTTACTTCGCGTAGTCATTATGTGGAGGACCGGCCCACAGCCTTTACAGACTGTCATGAAGTCTGAGGTTGGCGTTTTCAACCGTCGACCTACAGCTACGGACTCGCGACCTGACATGATGAGCCACATATGTTAGTTAAAAACAATTGCCCAAGTTGATCCGAAAGACAGCTGACCATCAACCTTGCACTTGAAAAATTTAGACCAAATCCCATTCGCCGAGAATACCGAGCGCCTAGGCTATCCTCGTCCGGAGCACGCCTTCTGCGTCACTCCAAATATGTAAGCATTGGACTCGAGCTCACGCCATTTTTTTACACTTGTTGTTTCTAGAATTGTAAGAGATCATACCCTGACAATATTGTTTTCGTTGCTCTTGACGCCGATCAATCGACACAATTTGAAGCCCAAGACCTAAATCCAAAGGCAAATTATATTTAAAATCAAGTGATCCAAAAGCTAAACCCGAGTTAGACTTCCAGTACTTCACAGACCCCGAGGACTACGATGCGAAAACCTTGGTTGATGGGATCAAACAGGCTAGGCTAATTGCCAAGGCAGAACCCTTCAAAAGCTGGTTATTGGAAGAAGTTGCACCGGGTCCAAATGTGCAGTCCGACGATGACTTGAACCTCTACGCTCGAAAAGCATCTCATACTGTCTATCATCCCGCTGTGAGTACATCTTTCAGGCCTAATCTCAACCTCCACCCCTGTTCACATCAGATTGCTCACCAGAATGATGCATTAATTTTTCAGGGAACTTGCAAGATGGGGTCAGCTGCAGATGAAATGGCAGTAGTCGACCCCAACATGAAAGTGAGAGGTCTGAAAAACATCCGGGTCATTGATGCCTCGATCTTTCCAGTTCAGTCATTCCCCATCTACTGAATCGTCAGATTTCTTCACCCTTCATATCGCTGACGCTCTTGAAACCCCCATAACCTTTTTAAAAAAAAACTTCCCTGCGCATGATAGACCATGATTAGCGTCAACCCTATGATTACAGTCATAATGATAGGCGAAAAAGCAAGCGATTTGATCTTGAAGGAGTGCTACGCTACGCCCAGCAAACTATGATCATAACTACCCACGGGCAACTTTTTCTTTTCCGCTACTTTTTTGCACCTGCTCCTTTTTCGTTCGTTTTTTCTCTCTCAGTTATCCCTCTGCTTAGTCTTCTGCGGCACCATGTGTTACTTGGAGCCATTCCAAATATCAAATTGGTTTGCAATCAAAGTTATCCCACAAAATTACTTCATCAACTGGGCCCCTCAGTCGGGCTAGGAGTGGGCCCACTACGAGAAAGGCTTTGCTGAGCTTTGGGCTATTGTATTCCCCGCGCCAATCAGCTTTCCAAATCAGCTCAAAAGCTGACTGATCAAAGTACTCTCCCTGTGCGGGGGTCGGAGTTCGGGGGGTGGTTAAATTTTGATGGAGCTTAAGTTTGGCTGGTGGCGAACCCGCCCCTCCCGCAGGGAGGGACTTGCGAAATATGTCGGGGTGCTTGCCTGAGGCCACCCACCAAAGAAGGTGGGAAATTCACTCTTTGAATTTTCCAACCAGTCCCATCAACCCTGTGGATTCCATCTATGGAAAGGAAGAAAGAATACCATTTTTTGGATTTTTAGAACTCATCACCTCATCAACATACTCACTTTTTTGTAGTGAATTTTCAAAGTTTTTGGGAGAGCAAACACAGCTCCAGCTACAAGGACGGGGTCAAAGCGTTACCCTTGATTACCTCCAAGCAGGTTTTTCGAGCTTTACAGCTAAACTACACAGAATTGTGAAAAAGGGCTCCACAGGAGGAAAGCCAGGATGCAAGCGCATCTTTTCTTCTGCGGAACCAAGCCTGTAGCTCGTAAAACTAGTGAGCTACAGTCTCTCGAACTTGAACGAGATTCTAGAGATTGCCTCAGGCAAGCACCCAGACATAGTTCGTAAGTCCCTCCCTGCGGGAGGGGCAGGTTCGCCACCAGCCAGTGCTTCACACCCAAACTCCAACCTCCCGCACAGGGAGAGGACTTTGTTAAGTTAGGCTCAAAAGCAGATCAAACAGATGTCGGGTGGGTAAGCTAGCCCAGCCAGATAACACACACCGCATATGCGGCTAGATATCCAGTGATGTGACGTCTCGAAAACCCTCCGCTTGAAACGCTGTAGACAAAAGTTATGACAAGTAACATGACGATAAAAATTTGCGGCTTGAAGTTCCTTGCGAGGAGACCTGAACCCCTTTTTTTTTATTTTTGATTGAGAGGGGATCAGTGAGCGAAAGTTACAAAAGTTTTGGTGAGGAAATAAGTAGGATGAGGGGCAGAGACAAAGTTATAAAACAGACAAGAAGAACAAAAGTGATAGTCTTTTTTCATTGTGACGGTTCAAGTGGATATAATCACATGGTGAAGGGTTTGGGTCCTCCTTTGACCCACAGCTTCAGTAATCAAGACTTGGGGGTGATCAAGGAAGCGGGAAGAATAGATGCGCGGAGAATGCGCATGTAGGGATGAGAGAAGTTGGTCGTAAAAGCAATCCTTATCGCCCGGTATCATGGTGAACGTCAAATCCCAGTGTGCTATGAGTTCGCATTGTGGCTCAAACGTATTGGCCAAATATGGGTATCAAGCTTTGAGCCATAGTGAAGGAAAAGATCAGCTTAGGTCCAACAACCAATACCTGTTTTTTTCAATCATTTGACAAGGAAAAAAAACTGTAAATCTTTGTGTCGACAGAGAGGCAGGTCGAGGAAGGATGAAGGCTACTTACTTTGGGCGTCAATCCTTTGAAGAAAGCCCGGGGTCCTTCGTGCTTCATAATGTCTTTGATGACCATCACTCCTCCTTGCTTAGATTCGAAGTTTTGGTTCTGTATCCGAGTCTAAAAATACCAATTCAAAAGTTCACATCTACGTAAAAAAAGGGGAGTGGGGGATGAATAAAGCATGGTGAATGAGGGGCTTACTTTAATGACATCTAATGGTTGCGAAATCGCGATGGATGAGATACTTCCGGCAATCGAACAGACAAAGTTTTGGCTCCAAGTGGCTTTCGAGTAATCTTCCAACTTGAACAGGTATTCTTTAGTGAAAGCAGAGCCTCCAAATAACTTTTTTGACACAAACATGTCAGATCAAGCAACATAGATTTTCATTGTGGTATAATCCGACGCAGGTTTCACGTTCATGACGTGTTTGGGCGTGTAGAGGGAAGTTGACTGACTGCAAATGAGCCCGGGGCGTTACGTGCAGCTGTCCATCCCCATCCCCGGTATAGTGAAAATCCTTCGTCGGACACAATTTGCAAGAAGCCTCTGGATCGGAATGCGTCTGGATTTGTCCTTGAGAGAATTCACGCCAAGATAGATTCATTATAAACAACTTCCCGCAAAAAGTAAATTAAGAAAATAAAAGGAATAGACACCCGAAGGAAAGTGAGTCTACTCACTGTCTCTTGATCTTGAGCACGTCCAATGGTAAAAGAACGATTTCTCCGATGCCCGTTAAGGATCCAGCTGCGGCTTCAGTCATAGCTTTTCCATTTTTTTCACCGAACATAGATACAAACGTCGATTTATGGTGTTTATTCAAATAGTCTTTGAAGTATGGTTGACCTCCGAACCTTCATTTCCCGCGAAAGAGTTATTCAGTCCGTTCAAGCAAAACATGATTTATGAGAGAAATACTCAACTTGTAGATTCTTTGCAAGATTTTGTATCCAGCTGCATATCCTAAACCGGGGAACAAAGACAGAAATTTTTTTCCGGCTGTAGCGTCCGCATAATTCCTGAAAACGATTTGGTTGAAGTTAAGTGAAGTCGATTTGTTTGACATTAATCGTTTCGCCAGTGTATCGACTGGATGGAAAATCATCAATTCCGCGACGCCTATAGCAGGAAAGGAGAAGTCAATAGGTCAGCCAAAAAATGCCTTTGTCTCTTCAATGATAAGGGTTTTGAGTGGATGTTTTTCTTAGTTCATGAGCTTTACCAACCTGAGGTCCCGGAGCCCAAGAATCGGGCAGCCCCGCTATCACGGTGCTGGGTGGATGAGAGTGGGGGTGACATGGTGGTATTCGGTCGGTCCTGCTGCTACTCGGGCTGTTTTCGTGTGTTCTTCGGGGTCTCCTTCGGCTTTTTCGTTGCTCTCTCGTATTTGCTGTGGGGCGGTCGAGCCGTGGGCAACTGGGCCATATGCAATTCGCTCGCCGCATCTTGCATCTCGGGAGGCAAACCCGAAAAGTCTCCCAACAAAGGAAGAAGGGGCTCTGCACCATTGCTTTGGACTTGTCTTTGGTACGCAAAAGCTTCTGGCTGTCCATGTGTTTTCTCATCTGGTTCTGAGCAAACCAGTCAACACACATAGTTGGCAACATCAACTCACCCAAGTTATCAGTCCATATAAATGCATGCATGATATCCACAACAGTATACCATAGCCTAGAGAGTTCAAAGACCATCAAGAGAATTCTTGCTTCGCTCCGAAAGCTTACAGAGGGATGGTTTGAATTGGGATTTCTTGGCCCTTCTCTTTAGCATCACGTACAGCCACAATAGCAGGGTTGATGATTGAATTTTACCAAATTTTAAAGCCAATTCTAAGGTGTTAACAAACACTGTTTTGAAAAATAAAAACATTTTCAGATTCTTTGCGGCCCAGACAATACAGCATAGCATATTGGACTGAATTGGCTGTTGTAGGGCCTTCCCTGTTATTTTGTATTGCTAAAAATTGGTGTTACATGTACAGTGGGTGGACAGAAGTTTCCACCACACCATTTTGGAGTCTAGAAACTCAACCCACCAACTTCAAGTCATATGAATTGATACAATGGTTCAAAAGAGGCCTCAAAAAATGAATATGAGAAAACATCAACCAAAACAAAAGTTCAAAAAATTATAGAGAATAAATAAAAAGTCACCATTTTTCCACAAGCTTAAATTTTTTTTTCAGACAAAGAGGAATAGTCAGAAAGGAAGAACAAGAAATTTTAAGAATGATACACTTCAAATATTTGCAATTTACCCCTGAAGAAAGACATGAACTTGGATGGGGGAAAATAGGTCCCCAATTTTCAAAGAATTTGCCAGTAGTAAAATTGAGCTAAAACTGAGCAAAACTGAGCATGCTCAGAACCACCCCCAAAACTTACCAGAATGAATAAAATTGTGTTTTAAACAGCTTTGTAATTTCTTTTTTTGGCTGAGCATGCTCAGCATTGCTCAATTTCACTACTGGCAAAAAAAAAAAAAAAAAAAAAGTGGGTCAAATATTTTCCCCCATCCAAGCTGACATTATTCTTCAGGGGAGAATTGCAAATTTTCAAAGTGATAATAAACGAAAAAATTCAAACCCAAAAAAGGTTATGCTAGGTGAGTGGACAATCTGAAGTCAAAATTGGGAGATCCTGGTGTCAGAATACCACATGTGTATTGAAGTGTCAGTAGAGGCATACTCATCATCTAAACTACTTTGGCAGAATGCAAGGAAACAAGGTTGCGGCATTGATGATAATCAGGGCTGAAACCTAATGTAGATCTATAATTACTCACTTGTTTTCACTCAATTGTAATTTCCTTTCTTCATTCAGTTTTAAATTTTCTACACACTGTACTCATTAATCTACATTTGCACTCTTTTTCCCGTCAAGATGGATCAGGTGTGACTATTTCATTCTATTTCTGCTTTCATCACTTCATTGTCTCACTCTATATCATCATGTTCTCTTCATCAGGTGTGATTTCCTCTCTCATCATTCTTGTCAGTGATCTACTAGAGATCTGTGAAGTTTTTGACAGATTGCTAAAACAATAAGACCAAACTAAAAAGAAACAAATTAGATAAACTAATGAAAGAATAAGAAGAAAGCAGATTTTAGAGATGAAAGTGTTGAAATTCTGTGACTCATTCCCAAATGAGGTTTCACAATATTTTGATCTTTGTTTTTAAATTGAATATTCATTAAAATTTCTAATGCCATGACCACAAATTGGCCCTCTTGTATGTAGTCATTTAAGCCCAGCTTGATACAAGAAATTGAAAACTATTGGTTCTTCACACTTTTTGGATTGTTCCTGAAGGAGCACTTGAGCCCTTCTTCAGTATTGTTTGGGAGCACTTTAGCCCTTCCAGAAAAAATCATAAAAGTAAGTTTCTTTCTATTTCTAGGCCTTTCCGCCAAAAATTCAACAGAAAGAATGTAACCAAGAAGATAGTATTGATACTATAAGATTTTCAGATGCTTTATTAATAATATTTATGGACTAAGGACCGAAAAATGAGAAGAACACAAACAAATACAAAAAGAAAATTAGCCGCAAGTTGATTGGGGAGCAATATTTCATTTTCTCACCAAATTTGAGAGAAGGTGTAAGGACCCTGTTTGGTCCTTCACTATCAGAGGGGCGTAGGCTAAGTCCGGAGCAAGTTCCAGTACCACGGCCTATTTATTGCATGTACAAGAACCTAGCTCAGAAAGATGTAAGTACAATAACTCTACTCAAGGAGGGAAAGGGGAAAAGAAGAAATGTACAGAGCCTGAAAGAAAGAGAAGAAGAAGGAGAGGCTCACCTAGCTCAGAGAGATGTAAGTACAATAACTCTACTGAGCTAGGAAGGAACAGTCGGCAGAGATTAAGAAAGGTTGTATGATTATGTAATCTGACATATTTGAAATGGTGAGACCGCTGAGATTCAGGGGGCTTCACAGAAGGACTCTTTGATGTTGTTTGAGGATTGAGTAATTGAGTCGGTGTATTTAAGATAGCTGGCAAGATTGATTGTGATTTGATGATGGGAAAAATAAGAGAAGATAAATAGAAATCAAATGAGAAAAAGAAGATGAGAATGTGTTCAAGATGATTTTAAGAATGGGAAAGATTGTTAAGATATTGAGTCAGAGAATAGAGAGAGAGATTTGGTAGGGGTATGGTTGTGATGAGAGCAAAGAATGTGATGAGCGGGAAGGGGAAAAGAGAAGGAGTTGTTTCAAGTTGGCTGAATTGGATATTTGGGTTCAGGATTTACCAATCAATCCAAGTCAGTGACAATTTGAATCTGTGACAGTATACAAATTGTTGACATGGACCGCAGGAGGAGAGTCAAATTTCCAACAAGATCTAACCAAGTTGGTTCTTCAAAAGGTGTGTATCATGATAGTAAAAACCATGTAGTTTTACACACTTCCTCATCAGGCTATGTTTTCTCTCTTCTCCCCGTCAAGATGTATCAGGTGTGCTTCCCTCTCTCATCACTCTTGTTGGTGATCTACTAGAGATCGAACCAAGTCGGTTTTTCAACCAAACTCACACTTTCCCTTCTCCATCCTTTAATGTGCTGATGAATGATCCAATCAAAACCTTTTTACATCAACCAGAAGACAGCATTTTCAGCTTTTTCATTTATTATCATTCATTTCAGATCCCAAACTATCATTACTGAGCTATGCTGTTTTTTGTGAAAAAACATTAAAGCTTTCATTTTTTTTGCTTTCTTGTTTTTTTTTTTTTTTTTAGAAATTCAACAAGTTTGTGCTTTGTTTTCATTTCTTACTATTCATTCTCAGAGATCTATTCTTGAACATTCCAACTACCCCCTTGCATTGAAGTTGCTTCTAGAGGCTAAAAAAGGTGTGGTGCAAACTTTTGTCTACCCACTGTACAATACAATATTTAATTTTCAATTTTTTATTGCTATTGTGAAAATTACCATCCAGCTAAGATTCACATGTATCAAGTGAAAAAACCCGATGAATGCAATATTAGAGTGTGCTGAGATGTATTTTACCTAAGGATGGCATTTGGGACCCAGGTACCTGCTGCGGGGTCAGTTTTCACAAAAGGTGGGCACACATACCACACCTGTACCCGTCAAGGCGGGTATAAGTGATCCTTGGGCGGTGTAAAGGTGGTACATTGCCTGTATTTTCTCTCAAAAAATGTTCCTTTGCATCATACACTTGGACTCTACATTCAATCTTCATCAACTACGTTCAACTTATTTTTTTTCTTCTCCTTGGCCTTTATATTATTCTCATTCTGAATTGCTTGCTTTAAATTGGCCAAGGTCCCATCTTGGATCATTCTCTTCTTTAAATAGAAGGCCACAGCCATTCCTCTGCTTAACAACTGAGCAGAGAGTCTATGTCTCCTTGGCAAAGCATAATCACGGCCAAAGCTGAAAGCCCTCTTGAAATCAACCAGTGTTGCTGTAACCACAAGAATATTTGGGGTTTGTTCAAGATAAAGCAGACAGACTGAAAAATAATTGATCAAACAATGAAAAGTAGCAGACACTGAGAAGTTTGAGAAAAAAGAGCAAATGAGATCCAAGTCAGGCTAGTTGATTTTTCTTGAGATATGAGGATATCAGAGGATTGTTGAGATTGATTAGTTTCTCACCAAATTAAAACGTAATCACGTCCAAAGCTGAAAGCCCTCTTGACATCAACCAGATTCTGAATCTGTTGGAATTCTGTGTCTTGACCAAAACTGCCCCCTCATCTCTGCAACTCTCTTCACCTTCCACTCTGCCTCTCCACACCTGTTGCCTCCTCAAATGATATTTCATCTCCCAACCACATCTCCACCAAAACTATGAATTTCCTTCTGGATATTCAATATCTCAACCACAAACTCAACACCTCTCTCACAAACCATTTAAACCTGCTCTTGGATTAAATATCAAACCTCTTCTCCTCAGTAGATCATCCTCAACCATCTCCAACTCTCATCCTGCAAAATGCATCAGTCCTGCTCACTTGCCACCACTAAAAGCTTTCTCCTCAAAAATTTGACTCCTCACCATTCATCACAACTTCTCATCTCTTACTCATTCTCCCCCTTTCTTTGAAATTAGACTTTTCTTCTTTCCTTCTCTTTTCCTTTTCTTACATTCTTTTTGACAAACAAATCTCAACTACCTCTATCACCTCAACTCCACTACTTCCATACTCAACACTCTACATTTGTATTTAATAATTTTATGAGAAACTGATCAATCTTAACAATCCTCTGACGTCCTTGTATCTCACAAAAAATCAACTAACCTGACTTGAATCTCATTTGCTCTTTTTTCTCAAACTTCTCAGTGTCTGCTACTTTTCATTTTTTGATCTATTATTTTTCAGTCTGTCTGTATTATCTTGAACAAACCCTAAATATTCTTGTGGTTATCCTTGTTATTTTTCTCATTTTTTTCTTTCTTATTTTTTCTATTTATCTGAATGTTCTTGTTTCTTCTTTTGCTTTCAGTTCTGTTTCTAATTTTAAGAATTCATCCTGTTTTTTTACTGCCAGGTGTCAAACCCTAAATATAATGCAACATTGTGTGCCTAGTTAAAGAAATGAAATAATGAAACATCAGTGTGAGGTCTGAAACAGTCAAACCACCAATCAAACTCACTTCTAAAACCTTCTTATAGTTCTGCTGGATGGCAGAGTAAAGCCTGTGGATGTTTTCTGAAACTACTTGTCTTGCTGTGAAATTATTGATGACGGTTGGATGGATTATCATTTGATGGCTAGCATCAACTAATGCCAGGAAAGGTTGGGTAGCCTTGGAACAAAGCTGGAAAACCTAATTAAATCATAATAAAATGATTGATTGGATGGTATAGGCAGCATTCTAAAATCAATCATGTTTGTAAGGATCTGATTCAACTCCTTGGTATCAATATCCCCAGTTCCTTTAATTCCAATGTGGGCAAGATTCTTTTCTTTTCTGTTTGAAGTTGGAAAAATGTTTAGGCAAGTTGCCGCAAGACAAGTCCAAAGTTGGACAGTTGATCTTTTCTTTTCTTTTCTTTTCTTTTCTTTTCTTTTCTTTTCTTTTCTTTTCTTTTCTTTTCTTTTCTTTTCTTTTCTTTTCTTTTCTTTTCTTTTCTTTTCTTTTCTTTTCTTTTCTTTTCTTTTCTTTTCTTTTCTTTTCT
>LUKR01000970.1:0-15356 GCA_019395275.1 Puccinia brachypodii
TATATTGTGATAATAATTTGTTTGAAGTCAACTATTTGTTGTTATTGGGTTAAGAACTTTGTTATATTCTGATGAAATCATTCAGGTACTTATTTTATTATATTATCTTTTATTTTTTATTCTTCAAATGTTTTTTACTTATTGTTTTTTATATTTCTAAGATTACTACTTCTATTGAGTTAAAATTGAAACTATTACAAAAAAGTATTTGATCCTCCATATTATTACAAAATCTGGTTGTGAATCACCCAGAATTTCCCCTCATTTTATCCCTTTTAATACACATCTCATGATTGCTTGCTTTATATCACTGCCAGCATAATTGGCTGGGCTGAGAATATCCCAGTTCAACTGGGATGCAACCAACCAATTTGAAATTGGGTGATACTAACCAATTAAACAGGATTCCAAGGGGGGTACATTGGATTTGTATTTAGTTGAGTGAGATCAACCAAGTTTAAATTGGTTTAGTTCATCCCAGTTTAACTGGGATGATCTCAGCCCAGTCAATTATGCTGGCAGTGTATATTCCTTATTATACTCAATTGAAATAAAAGAGTTTCCCATTGATTTTACATCTTGCCAAATATTCTCAAGACCAACAATCACCAACCTTGAGTTACTATTTGTCAAGTTCAATGGTGAATCAAGATAATTAAGTCCGGCCAACCTCTTGATAAAGAAGTTTGACCAATATCATAATAATCTAACCCTGGCTTTTGATTTCTGATGAATTCAAAAGTTGGTTGAGTGAGTGATCTCACAGAAGTTTCAACATGCAACACAAGTTCCCTCAGGAGGTGTTGGATAAAGGTCTTGGTGGATTTCTTGTCAAGTCTGTCTGACACATGAATTTCATTTTTTTGAAAATGAAAATCCTCATCATGAGGGATTGAGTTAATTCAAGCAACATTTTTCATTTGGGATAGAATGAAATACAAGAATGAAAAACTTCAACAAAAAAATTGAGGCCCAGATGAGCTAAGCTAAGAATAACTGAAGCTGGAGAATAGAGCTCTCATTAGTTGCGGAATGACAAAGGTTAGGAGGAATTGCTTGAGATTATCTTGGCATCCTCCAGGGTTCCTGTGAGAATTTGCGCTTGTTTTAGGCGGCTTTTTAACACCAAAAAAACCTTTTCAATTGGATTGAAATCAAGTGAATATGGTGGTAAGTATAAGAGTAAGATCTGGTTCACATTTCAAATATTCTGGATCTAGCCTGGGTGTGGAACCACTCTTTGGGGAGAATAGAGCTTGAGAGGGATAGGTGCTTGAAAGGCTGCCTCTCCGATAGCTGGGGATAGCAAGTAAAACAAGACAAGAGTTTAGACTCTTGCAAAAAACAGTAATCTTGGAGGAATCCAAATATATGTGAGACTTTCTGATATGAAAGGTGGTCCTATGAGAAATATAACTACCAATGATGGATAAAATGCACAAACACACATTTCTGGCAAGTCTGCTAAGACTGAGGAGGAGGAGGGATAAGTGCACAACACACAGGAAGGCAAGTATGATACCAAATGAGGAGAGGAGGGGATAAATGCACAACACACATCAAGGCAAGTCTGATACCAAATGAGGAGAGGAGGGGATAAATGAAAAACACACAGGAAGGAAGGTCTGACACTATGAGGAGGAGGTCAAGGTAAGTAATTATACTTCTCAAGTGAAATAATAATTCTCTAAGGACTAATAAGGGTTTGAATGAATTATGACTAGTGATCTGGATTGATTTTGCGGGATCTGATGATTTCAAAATTAAGAGAACAAACAAGAGGCTTTATATACACAAATGAGGGGGAAACATGAAGGGGCCAACTTGAGGTTGGTATTATTCATGGAATCTTCTATGATGCTGAAGGAATAGTGTGAAATCTGAGACAAGGAGACATATTGTGTGATCCCAAGGAAATGAAACAGCTAGCAACCAAAAAGGGGGGAAATGGAATATTCTTATGGAAGTATGCCAGGGAGTTGTGACTTGTTATGGGTGGAAACTTCTGACTGGGAATGAAACATGTTGTAGAGAAATGATAATAGAGAAAATGGTATATGCAGAAGAGTTTTATTGAGTGGGGAATATTGAGGGGTTCTGGGCACTGTTCTGAGGTGTGATTGTTCCCTCCTTCCTGTGGTTCCTGGTGTCTTGAGTTCCTTGGAGTTTCATGGTTTGCTGGCCTGTGGTGTATCCTGTGATAAGTGGTGCTTGCTGTGGAGGATCAGGATTGTATTACCACATTGGTGATGAATTTGAGCCTTATCCAGGACCAGCACACTTTTGGGGCCTGTTTCACATGGTATGGAGCTCTTACCTTGCTAGGCGGTAAGCAGCACTGGTAGGGGGAAATGCTGTTGAGGCTGCCCTTGAGGATGGTCCATAAAAAGAGGAGAGGGAGGGAAACAGAGAGGTGTGTTTGGAAGGGAACAAGAGGGTTTGGAATACCCCTTGGCAGATTTTTTTTTAGTAGAGAGAGAGAGAGAGAAGGGGAAGAAACTCAGCTTCAGCTGAGTTGAAGTGATCTCAATAAGGGGTGCTGGGGATACTGACAGAGGAAGTGGGGGAACTATAGAGGCTTGAAAATCTTCTGAATTAGAATTTGATGGAGTTCTGCGTGGGATCAGAAACTTCCATGCCTTCCTGTCACATGAATTCAGTACTGAACTCATGCTCCAGGAAGTGAAATTTCACAGCCATATCATCATTTCCTCTTAATACAAACGGAAAAGCAGAAAACAAACAAACAGAAACATAACCAGGAGACACTACACAAAAGAGGAATGAAAGAGACAAACCAAAGAACAATAAACCACAACAGAAGGAGATTGAGACAGATAAAAGAAAAAGGAGAGAAAGAGAACCAAACAAAGAAAACAATAAACCAATATAAAAGCAAACTTATATCTTATGACCATGAAAATAGAAGATGTCCTTGAGGGGAGTGAGTGGTATCAGTGAAGATGGGAAAAAGTGAAGACTGATTAGAGGAAGAAAAATAGGGAAAGAAACATATCCAGAAAACAATAGCCACAAAAGAAAAAGATGGGAAAAGAATAATGAGGAGAAGAATGGGGAAGAAAGAAAGGGAAAGAAAGAAAGGGAAAGAAAGAAAGGGAAAGAAAGAAAGGGAAAGAAAGAAAGGGAAAGAAAGAAAGGGAAAGAAAGAAAGGGAAAGAAAGAAAGGGAAAGAAAGAAAGGGGAAGAAAGAAAGGGGAAGAAAGAAAGGGAAAGAAAGAAAGGGAAAGAAAGAAAGCAGGAGAAAGAAATTGAGCTGAATCTTGAAGTCTTGATGTCAACTGAGCATTTGATTATCTTGAGTCATGAGAATATTGACTTACTTCTTGAGGTGAGAATCTTGAAGTCATTAACCTTGAAGGGTGAATCTTGAGGAGTGAATAAGTTAAAAAAAGAAAATCTGAAATCCTAGCCCAGTGACAAATAGTGCACCACAACAGTGGTGTGTGATGCTACAAATTCCTGATGTGAGCTGGCCCTTTTCAGCCATAAACTTTTGGTTAAGGAGGACCACTTGTCCAATCAGCAATGTGAGTGTGTTACAGCCTGGAAATGGATTCATACAAGGGATCTAAAAAATTCAGTAGTTATTCAGCTAAAGAGTTGTGGGACTAATGGTAGAGTTGGAGCAACAAACCAAGACTTCCTCAAGGAAGTATTCCAAATATAGTTGGATGATCAATCCTAATTGAGCTAACAAACATAATAATCCATCCAGACATACCACAGGCAGTAGGTTCATGCAAATCAAATCATGAGTTTAGTTGATCCGGCGAGTTTGTTTGCCCTTCTTAGCCTAACCTTTGTTGCGCCAATGAGTATCTTCCAACACACCAGCCTCATCTGAAAATGAAAATACCAAACCAAGCTATTCAGTTTGGATGTGTTGGCACAGGAAAGCAAAGCTAAGCCTACCAATAAATACAAGGTAATCACTTGATATTTGGGCCACCTGGCATGTGTAGTTGGCGCGGTGAAGAGCTGATGGTGCTGGATGGATGGTGTTTGCAACTTTCTGGTGACCTGCCAGTGGTTTCAGAGATCATCATGAATTGTGCAGGTTGGGTGGTGTACTCCATTCATGGGCTCAAGAAAGCTTTGAATTTCATTGACATAAAAAGTATGCTTGTGCTCCAGGACATCCAGAACAAATTCACACTCCTATGTGCTGATTTCTAATAGCTGACCAAGATACCTGTAGGTTGAGGGGTCCACAATCACCCTGTGAGTACGGTTGTAAAGTGAGAGCCATTTTGATGTTGTATTTTGATGTATCTTGTAATTGATTTGTGCATTTATCCATTCTGTAGCTTGACCATTGATCAACCATTGGGCCACAATGGCTTTCACTTGTGTCTTGTATCTGAACAATCTGAAAAATTAGTGATATCAATCAAAGGTAGCCTCTCTATGAAGAACCTTGTTAATAAAAAGAGGTCATACCTAACAAAAACCATGGCTTCAAAGTCAGCATAGATGGCAATTGATGTGCAATGGTGGACCAGTGGACAATTTTCACATGGAAGCCTAGAATGAGGTTGGGCCTTCCGGGCCTCTGTCACCTTTGGAAACCATGCCTGTAAAAATCAACAGTACAGTCACGCTTTTGAGTTGCAAGTAGTTCAAAAAAAAAGAGAGAAAAAAAAACTAGCCCCAAAGGACAAGGTATTCTGGATTGGAATATACAAAATAAGTCAATAGGAAGAAGTGTTTCCATCTTTCACATCATCCTGACACTGTATTATCATTTGGTCCTCATGAAGTTCAGTGTGGGTAAATTAGGAGATTGAAAAAAGAGCCTCAAAAATGAGATCCTCACATGCAACTCTTCCTGAATCACCTAGCCAATAAACTGAATGCTTGTGAGGCTTAGTTAGTCTCCATAGATCTAAACATCAAATATCTTTCTTGTTGTAGTACACATGACCAATGTTGAATAGTCATAAATTCCTTCCAAGTATTCAATAATCTTTACCACTCATGAGAGCACAGAAAACATACCCCAAAGATTCAATTGTCATCACTTTGCCAATATGATTGAATACAAGTGTAATTGATACATATTAGCCAGTTTTTGTATTGATTGGAAATCACAATAATACACTACAACTATACACTATTTTTCAATTTTTCTGTATCCCATCCATATTCTTATTTTTATGCTGTACATTCCCTGACAGCAAAAGTGGCCTGATACAATAAAATACAATATTTCACCTATATTGATTATCATATTAGTGGTTATTTTTACTGGGTTATTGTTATTTTTTTATTTATGCTTCAGGAAGAATATTATACATGTATTTTACTTCTTTATTTTTTCCCACACAGCTGGTTATTATGATTGCAAACCTTAGCCCCAAAAAAATAACAGTATTGTATTTTTTTTGTCAAGTTTGGCAACCTTGCGTATTTTATTCTGGAAACCAGTACATTTTATTACAAGATTGCTGGTCAAAAACAACTCCTGCCAGGGCCCAAACATTGGTGAGTGACATGGGCAGGTGAAAGAATTGAACCCTGACATATTCAGGAGACATTACCACCAAGCACCCTGCTCCCCACACATTACGGACAAAATTGTGGCTCAACATTGTGGTGTTCCATGCCGGTTACTATGTCAAAAGCACATTGCTGAGGTGTTATGAAGGTATCAACATGAAAATCATTCATCAATTATAAGAGGAGGACAGGTGATTATGTATGGAGTTAGGTTCCATGTAAAATATGGCAACATAAAATCAGGATGAACAGTGGTAAAGGAAAGAAGAAATGATATCAGCCCATTCAATCATGCTGGCAGTGAATTGTACTCAAAAGACTTTGGAGTGCACAACTCATGCACTCAAAAAACTTTGGAGTTCAGAACATGTGCACTCCATTTTTGTGTGCATCCCCATGCACTCCAAGAATTTTTCAGTGCACGCCCCATGAACTCCAAGAATTTTGGAGTGCACACCCCATGCACTCCAAAAACTTTGAAGTGCACAAAACATGCACTCCAAAAACTTTGGAGTGCACAAACCATGCACTCCATTTTGGAATGCATGAATATTGGTAGTGCATTTAGCCTTCCCCGGCATAGAAAACCTGGTTGGCAGCCCCCCTGGAAGTGAAAATTTCTCCCCAGAGCCCCTTGCAGGACCACCGGGTTGATTTTTTTGAATTTTCTGGGCCCCAGAAATCTGGACCAGCTTGAAATTCCCTACAGGTCTAAACTCTATGCTTTTATTGTTTGTTCCACATGTTGGCCTCTCTCCTTGTAGTCTTTTTAGCTGGGTTGTTAAGCCAAATTAATCAAGTATCAAGTCTGAGCACCAGAAACTCTTCAGTCATCTTTGATGAATCTGCTCCTTTTTCCTGACAAGGCTCCACCATAAGTCTCCCTGCAAGCCGCCTGATTTTCTGTTGAGCTAAAAATCTCACAAACAAACAAGATTCAAACAAATCAAGGTTGTATTGATTTCATCCATTTCAGCTCATGTACATTCCTTGAGTGAGCTTGTCAGGCCATATTTACAATCTTTTTATTGACTCATGATAAGACTGCTCAAATGTTGGAATAGAGCTTGAAGAGGGGAGCTTTCCGAGCTCACAGCAAGAGTGCTCACAAAACCAACTTCCTGAATAATGATTGATTCAATTTAATGCCCCATTTGGACAGCCATTTTTATGTGACAATCAAGTGTTATTTAGCACCAAAATGTGAGTCTTAGGATATAGAAATATAAGCTTGTCACACAATCTCCCTCAAAGTTTCACTGGCTATCACCGGATTATCACATATCAGTGGTTGTCCAAATGGGGCCTAAATCAATGCTACTAAGGTAGAAAGAAATAAAAATCAAGGTCTGGGTAGAGTTTTTATCATCATTAGGTGCTACTAAAGGCTCCAGTGTATGTTCCTTACTATGATCTGTAAGTCTGTGATTTCAGAATGCTCTTTGATGGGCAACTGGGCATGATAAAGGCTTCAGAAGGGCACATTAAAAGAGCTCAAAATCAAAACACCATTTTAAAATGTAGGGACAACAAGAAAGAATGATGAAATGATTTCTCAAGGCCAAGAAGGATGAAAAAGACACCCAGTGAAGAAACTCACAACAGGCAAATAAATAGGCCAAGGACCAGGAAGCTACTAGTATATGAGGCTGAAAAACGCTCACGCTACAAAGTGTTGTATCTTGTAGGTACCCCAGGTAACAGTCCACAAAAGAACTCATTCTTTTATTAATATGATGAGGGGACAGGCTTCTTGTTGAAATTCTATTTGATTTCTCCTTCCCTTACTCATGTCTTGTTCTCATTGATTTTAATGTCAACATAGAAGTATTTCTGATGAGCAGAATAGTACTGGTAGTTTACTCAAGCTTGTACTTGTCAAAAACTGTATTCTATTACAATGTTGAATCATTTCAGTCTCAGCAGTGAAGTCTCAGTGTTTTCATCAACTTCATATTTTTATCAAATGGGTGTTTTTCAAATAGTTCTTTTTTACATCTCCAAGTGTAATTAGTTTTTTGCTGAATATTCTGTCTATACTCACATAGAAAAATTTCACATCAGTTCTCCTCATTTTTATCACCATGTCACCTTGAGTCCCCAGTGCCACTGAGTCTGTTCAAAAACTTTTCTCTGTCTTTTAAAATTTATCACCCTTAAGGCATTGAAATTTTAACACTTACAAGCTATTAAAACAGGGGGCCAAGTTGCGCGGATAATCAGGAGAAAACCACATAAATACTTATCTGAAAAAAAGGAAACAAGGAGAAAAAAGCGTGACAAAAAATAGAATGGAGAGAAACTAGTGGAATTCCAACAAACAACATGGTGTAAAATTATTGTCAAGCTTTCTTGTTTGAGCTTTGATCACTTTTATCAGAAATCAGACGTCATATCAAGTGGCCATAGATGCAAATGCGTGAACTTGAGATACAAGCCAGTGTTATCCAATTGACAGGAGAACTTATGTCACTAGAAAAAGTAGAGAAACTAGGGGTCTTTGATGAGTGGTACCTGTCTATTGACCACTCAGATACTGCAAGCTAGAATAGGTTGAGAGGAGCTTGTGTTCACGTCAAAGGTGTGATAGGGGTGGGAAGGAGTGACAACCAGGGGATCCGCCCTGCATTTGGACTTTCAGAGGGTGACCTCCAAGAGATTTTGCTGAAGAAGTGCACGTAAATGGACGGGAAACTTTTGCGTGGTGGCCTCACAACTGCCAGATGATGCTTCACCCCGTGTTGTCACGCGTCTTTTCCTCGGTGACAAAGCTCCGGAAAAGTTGGGTAGCCGCCAGAGCCAGTCATTCCACCGACCCCAACAACCTCCCGAGGGCAGAGCCTGCGAGCCGCTGAGAGGCTTGCTCAAGGGTCGGTGCCACACATCGCGACCACGCAATACAAGCGAGAGGTTGATGAGTTTGCAACCGCCTGATTCCGATGGTGATGATCGTTGCAGGTCGGTCGCACGATGGAAATATGCAGCGAGCTTCCTGGGAACAAGACCCTGTCGGGCTCGCTCGCGAGAGGCCATTGCTAATTTGTATACTCGGTTAGATTACCGGTCTAGCGACTCTAATGTGTCCCCGAGAGCACCAGCATGGCGACTTACCGCCCAGTCAGGTATCGCAACATTCGGCGATAACCTTTCATCAGCGTTTCTCTACAAGTCCTGGTAAAATTAAAGGTTGTGAGATTCAGCTCAAGTATCTCGATGGTCACAACATCGATGCCGCGGGGAGCTTGAAGACTCAAAAGCAGGGGTTCTTTGACTAATAAATTCAACGTATCCAATTCATCATGGAAACCAGAAAAGCACGTCAGCGAGCAACATGAGCCACGCTTCGTGACCTCAGCGAGCTTACTTGATGCCAGCATCGCTTTCCTTGGTTCAAATTCAATCCACCTGTGTAATTGGTGATCAGTGTGTACCTGCAGGTCCGGTTTGGAAGGTTGGGAGGTTGGAACGGTTGGGCACGGATCCATATTTCGCTCCTTTGCCTAAGCTGGGACGAAGTTTACCAATTTCTGGCTTCGCGAAAACACTTCGTTAATCCAATTCTTGCCCCCTTGCCAGGAGTCTTTGATGACTTTGAATGCTGGAGAAATGCAGCTAGGGGCCGCCTTGATAATCAAGCGGCCAATCTAGTGGGACCAAGCACACCTCACCACTGGTATGTACGGACTCCCATACCGTATCATTTCTTCCTGCTGGCATCGGCAACTCTCCGACTCTGTGCATTGATTTACACCATTCTGGTGGGCTCGAGGAATTGTTGTCATCCTGACAAGTTTGGTCGAAGATGCAGTGGGAAGTCGACAATCGATTCTCATATTGGGCAGCCTCAAGTTTGCAAAGCTTTGGGAAGCTGACATGAGGGTGCCGATTGTAGACTTGAGGCCCACTGCTCAGACGGGTTGACCAAGGGAGTTCTTCATGCGGAAGATGGGTAGGGTACGATCAGGTTAAATCAAGTTCCCTCCTGTGGCGTATGAACCCAGGCCGGATGAATCACCATGTATGTACCAAGTCTGCTGCTCTACCGGTAGAACGCGCCTGGGGGAGGTTGCCATGTTTTGGTGTGCGTTACCACTTCTGAAACTCCGCCATCCGACAGGTTTCAGGATAACGCGGAAAGACCACCCCAGTTGGCTCCTCGCCAATCTCACCCATCATCTCTGCTAAGATCATCCTGCTTCCCACTTGCTATCTCCGAGTGATACGAGACCAGCGTTCAATTCGCTTGTGGTTTATCCCGCTCGTCTTGGAGGATACCCATAGGGGACAACAGGCTGATCAGATCATCGACTCTCATTGACAACACTCTCCTTTTTTAATTTACCTGGCCCAACGTAATATACACGCTAGCTATTCGGCCGACAATACACGCTACACTTTCTTTAATAACACTGCCTACGATCAAGCCTGCCTGCGAGCAAGCCGATAACACACTCTTTCAGTAATATTATTGAGAAGGCCTTTTTCCTCCGCTAATCCAAAAAACCAAACCAAAATGTGGACTTCAAGACATGGGGCGTGTGGTCGTTTCTTTGGCTTCATGATTCCATCTCTGCACCTGATCACCAAGGCCTCCTGTATGGCGTAAGTCTGGCAGTCGAGTGATGCCAAGAAACCAATATTTTTGAAGAGACACTCACACAGCTCGTCAATGAATACAGCGATTTCTCGCCGGATCCTCTTGAAGTTCAAGACTCCTTCCAGCCATCTTGGACTAATTATTCAGCATTTGTTGTGTTTGGAGATTCCTACTCCGGTATGTCGTACAAAATTCACAACGCGTGGCCAATGCGAAATGTAACTGATGAGGATTGTAAAATTTAAATTAGATAATGGACATGCCCGCGCTCCGCACGATCAACCTTCCTTGGCTGGTAAATTTCACGCTGATTCATTTTCATCGAGCTATTCTTAATTCACCAACTACTTCCTTGTTGAGGCTCATTCCCTTAAATTATTTTGGTGATGATAAAGCTAAACCTGCAGTAGGCGGGCGATTTTGCGATGGACGTGAGTTATTCGATCACATTGTCATCATCATAAATAGAAAGCAGACGTGTACATGCACAACAGAAGTACCAGGAAAATCAGCAAGAAAAAGTAACATCTGGAAATCTTACTCTTTTGATTGTGCCTGCTAAACCATTCAGTCGTTTGGGATGAATATCTAGCCCAAAAGCTTTCCAATCTGGTGGATTCAAATATTACATTTCTCAATTATGCCTAGTTAGTACCTCATCACCAACTCATTCAAATTTGGTACAAGCTTTGCTGAATTATTCTTTCCATCCGATAAGCAATGGCGCTCACATCAACAACAACCTATCCAATCCATCTCCCGCAGCCGTTCCTGATACGGCAGATCAAATCGAGACCTATCTTACCGACCTTGAGAAATACGCCCAGCACCCTATCTCGGGAAAAGTATTTGAGGGTAGGATACTCCATGCGCTATGGATTGGAATCAATCCGATTATCGCAATCTGGAGGACTACGTTTAACACCAATCAAGCACTACACGGGGATATCTACCTGACACCCGAGCTGACTAAGACAATCGATAAACAAGTGGAGGAATTCAGCAAACAACTCAATCAGCTGTTGAACAACGCCAGTCTCTCCAAGTCAGCTGCAAAGTTTTATTTACTGCAGAGTGCAAATTATCGGCTTTTTACTTAGCACCTCAGCTCAATCGGTGCCATTTATCATTTGTGACGCAAACTTTAGGTTCCACGCCGATTACATGGTAATGACGATCCCGCCTCTTGACAATACGGTGCTTGCTGTAAGCACATCCGCCCAAGGTGCCAAGGGAAATATCACGGTCGCGCAACAGTATGTAGAATTACTAGCACAACTTACGGATTACTTCAATCAAGTTAGTTACTTCCCAATAAGCCTCACTTATCCCCGTGGAGATATGAAGAAGAAGCAGAAGAAGAAGTGACTCATAAAGCGCAACCTGAAACATTTACAGAAATTGGTCGAAGCCGTACAGGAAATGAATCGTCAATTTGTTTTACACAAGAGCCGAATCACCGTCTTTGACACAGTTGATTTCTGGAATGATGTTCGATCAGCACCTCAGAAGGTATGCGGCACTGGAGAATGTTTCATCTCCACTTATTATAATTTTTTGTGGCAATCATGATAAACGAGTACAAACTGAAATCTTTGATCTTTTTTTTATAGTTTGGAATTCAATCTTTAGGCGCCTGTTACCCAGATCCCAGCAAACCGCCTTGCCAGCAACCGGATCAGTATATGTACTGGGTAAGCAAAACAAGTCCCCTTCGGAAGATATTCCACAAGATGAATTTAAAATTTTGAGAATGTAACACTTACAAAACGCTGTGTCGAAATTACAGGACATCTTACATCCTTCAAGCATTTTTCATGCCAGTTTATCAAATTCGATAATACAATTTCTCGATGAACTCGATGAATGATGAACACTTCAAGAAAAAAAAAACTAAACTCCTAATTAATCGTTCTTGAATTGTGTGGGCAAACTTCAAAAACTTCCATCTTCACTTGATTTGATGATGGTGAACTTCCCCTTCTGCAAAATTTCTGGAACGCAATCCTTCTTCTCTCTACTACCTATGTTTTTGAGCTGATACCCCCTCAAGGCAACCAGGGCTCACAATGATACCCAGCCCCCTCTCTCTCCCTTCACCGTGAAGCGTTCGACTTTGTACTTGAATTGTAAATCCCCAGAAAAAACCCGTATACCACTTGATTGTTTTTATTTTCATCCACCCGCTCTCTAGATAAACATTCTGCTGTGTTTTTTGTTGTTTTTTGGGTTACTGTAAATTTCACTCCTTCTCTCATTGATCAAAAGAAGGTTACATGGCCAATGTTAAGTGATCACACGACCCTGGCGGAGCCAATCGTCACCTACCAGGGTCGCCGTTTCAAGATAGAGCACAAGTTGACATGAGTCCCGGAAGTTGTCAATGATGATTGACTGTTGAAAAACTAAAAATTAAACTACGAATTCTCCAGCAAGATTAAATGTACCGCTTCCCATGTGCAAGCAAACTGGGTCTGAGGGCAGGGCATCCCAACAACGTCAACATCCCCAACTACTCGATGAGGGGAGCGGTTTACTCTCACATCGATTGGTTAAACAGTAGCGCTCCATGTGCTGAGCTTACGGGCCCGGACTATCACATGATGCGCTGCTGTAGGTCTCTAGCCGTCATTCTCGAAAGCTCAGCCCTCGGTATCGGTACGCTAGCCGGCTCGCTGGCCGGCTCCTCGGTACGATTGCCTTCAACCAGCTACCATTGACCCTCTGAGACGTGCATTTTGCATCTTGACAGGCACCTACCGGTCAAACCCATACCCACCCAAAATCGCTCGAGCCATCAACAAGTAGTCCTGATTTCTGATGGCTGATCCATCATATGCTGCGCTACGTAGGTATGAAGTCATCTCTCTTCCAGGCCCTGTATTCCTCAGCATCACACCCTAGCAGCATATTTAACTTTCATCATCTGCCTGCACCCAATTCCATATACCCTTCCGTCTTTCTGGCACTGTCCACTCACTGCACGTTTCTCCTCAATGTTATTCTTGCTCAGAGGCACTACCTCAAACATTTCAGCAATGCTCCAGAACAACTCAACCCCATCTCCAGAACCCGCCTCACCTCGGCAACCCATTGCGGCTCAATCTAACCTAATGTTTGCCAACTCCCCAGCTCTTAGGCCTTCTCGCCCGAAATAGAGTAACCATCACACCACTCTTTACTGGCGTCTGGGCCTTTGGTAAACACCATTCAGCGCGCAAACCAACACTTGCTAGTGCAAGGACTCTCTTTCTCAAGCCGGAAGGCAAACGGACAATGCTCCGGTGCTCCAAGCGGATTTCAGATGGACCCAACTAGTTCATGATGCACTTAGAGACCAAGATTCCATCAGCACACCTGGTTCTGCAGAGTTTGCAAAGGTGAGATATGTGAAGCAAAAATTATGCCAGTGATTGCTTCAGAATCTCCCACCTCAATAAAAGAGGCAGCACTAGGTGCACATATGGTATTTTGGTCTCTCAACACATTGTGAACCAGTTGGTTCCATCTGAGCTGCACTTGGAGCACCTGTATGTTCTCTCTTTGTCTTATGCCTTTGTAAATGTGCAGGGTTGGGTATAAAAATACTTCACAAGCTGGGGGATTTTCTACACCACTTTCATTTGAAAAATCTTGAACTTTAGCACAATAGAATCAACACTGCAACAGCTATGCCACAGTAAGAACCATTAGCAATTTTTTTAGTGTAGCTGCTGCTTGCTACACTACATTTCAACATACTGTGGCCTTTGCTACACAACAGGGAAAGTAGCAATTGGATGCTAACCATTGCTAATTATATGTGGTGCTGGTTAGCAGTCAATCACAACACTACCAGCTAGCTTATTGGCAATTTGGCAGATTACTTGTTCATTTAGCAGGTTAGTGGATGTAGCCAAACATATGGGGGTGGGAAGAAGGGGGGTTGCCAAGTTGAGTTGTTGCCAAGCTCAATGGCTGGTATGTCCCAGCCATTGAGCTTGGGGGAAACATTGGTCACCAACTGGATTTTTCCTCAAGCTCAATGGCTGAGCAAAGCAAAATTGCAGCAAATATTACAATCTCAGATGGCAGGGCTACCAACAGGTTTGAAATTATTATCTGTCTGGACAGCTTTCCCAGAACACAAGTCTGATTATTTGGAATCATTCTTTTGACACTCCCAAATGACTGTGCTGGACCTGAAACTTTTGTAAATTTTGTAGCTCCTCACTGCATCATAAATGTGTTTGTATTGCTATAATTTGGGTCTGTCATAAATCCAAGCTTATAACAAGCCTTATTGGTGTTGAGATGCTTATGTTGAATGTATAATTCAAACCAGTAGTATACTTAGTTCCCTCTATCTCTGTATCTCACTTTCCTTTCTCACTGAATTCAAAATCTATTTCTTGAGTGTCAAATAAAGTGTCACAAAGATTCTGTGAACTCAAGTCCTATACTCTGTTTTCCCCTCAACAAGTGGTAAGTAGAAATAAAGAATGGCTCTGGATGGGAATCTGCCAGGAATTGCTCTAATTGGTGGTGTGTGCCACTCTGCAACTTACTTCTGCCATTACATCACTCTTGCTGCTA
The DNA here is from genome assembly GCA_019395275.1 of Puccinia brachypodii. NCBI lineage: Eukaryota > Fungi > Basidiomycota > Pucciniomycetes > Pucciniales > Pucciniaceae > Puccinia > Puccinia brachypodii. The sequence continues at coordinate 14,693 of LUKR01000970.1, forward strand.
GTCAACTCTCCCACTGGCGCCTCTGTCTCTACTCCATATCTTGGAGCATTCTTAAGCCCCTCAGTGTTGTCAAACCACCACCTCCACAGGTTATTCCATATCATCATTCTCTTCATTGTAGCCATGCACACCTCTCCTGATTTTGACAAGTCCCTTTGCCCTTTTTTCACATTTTGGGCTACTATAGCACCTGGCTACCTTTCTTTTCTGGACACTACTTTCACACGGCTTTTGGTTGCAGAGAAAATGTGTGGGCACTAAGGAGGAAGAAGATAGGGAGAGCAACTAACAGCTTTGGAAGAGCTGGATCAAAGTATCTTTAGCTTTGTAGAAAGGAAGTGCGCTGGCTAAGGGGACTCAAGTAAGAACACTCTGAGGGTTTGCAGTAGTGAGGCACAGGAAGGCAGGGGAGATTGAGATGTGCTGAACAATATAATCTTATTTTGATGAGGAAGGAAGAAAGCATAGGAAATGTCAGTCACAGAGCCCATGTCACAGTACCTGAAATGTCCCAAGTAACTGCAAGTTACACTTCTTGTGCAGATAATCTCTCTTATCTGTAACCTTCACTTACATTAACTTATCTTTCAATTAATGTACACTACATTTTCTTATTGTTACCTTTTTACAGCGCCCATACAATATTAATATTGCATTAGCACTT
>LUKR01000971.1:5044-15352 GCA_019395275.1 Puccinia brachypodii
TGTTTGTGATTTGTGATTTCATATATAATTAGTTGCCCTTGAGTTCATGTCTTAATGAACTTTGAAACCATGTTTATTGCCTTTTGAAATTTATCACCAACTGACTCTTTGATTTTAGCACAATGAGGATGTGTGTTTTTTTTTTAAAAAAAAAAGAAAAAAATCAAGATTGAACACCACAAAAGTGTTGTTGAAGTGTAGACCTGAACTGTCCTAATCAATACCACCTATTTATTTATTTATGAACTCAGAATATATATAAGAAAGAGGGTTTTTGTTTTTTGGCTCTCTTCATCTAGTACTGATTATGCTCTGAAAAGATCTCTATCCAACAAGTGGAACATGGCTTTAGAAGAATAGAGTTGACTACAGTAATCATTGATGGTTATACATACATGCACCAGAAATCAAGCAGGAATATTTTCCCACTCAGAAAGAAAAATATATATGTTAATGTAACAGTACTAGATCCTTGCCAATAAGTGCTCTGATAAACAAGCAGAGAGTGTTGCTACAATACTCTCTGATTGTTTCATAACCTGTAAATTATTATAAGACAGTAGTATAATTATACTGCCTGAGAAATTGGTTATAACCCATCCACAGTGAAGTCAGCCAGGAGCAACCTATTGAACTATCTCCATATCATAGAGATTTCTCAGGTTATGTTTATGCTTCTTCTTCCCTATTTCTTGTTTCATTTCCTCTCTCTTTCATCACCATGTCATAATCAGTGATATGTCAGTCTCACTACATATCTTGGCCCATGGGTGTAGAAAGGATTCCCTTTCTCATACTTTCCTCTCTGTATTTTCCTGCTCCAAGGTATGTAGTCTCTTCTCTTTTGCTGTACCCTCTATTTGCTTCTTTCCTCCATTCTGTCTTTCTCTCTTTCTACTAGTAACTACATTTGCATCAAAATCCAAACTTCTCCTTTCCTCTTCACATTTTCCTGCTCCAAGGTGTTGTTACACTCAACACACCCAACATAAGATTGGTTACCTTGACCAATCTTCTATGGTCTGGGCCCACCAATAAATTACAGTAAAAAGTAGTATCATTTAGTATTCAATATTGTATCTGTATCAGGACCCAGGAAAGTCCCTACCAGAAAGCCTGATATAAAATGTATTAAATGTGATTTATTTTTTTTGGCAAAAATGTTACTAACAAAAACCTGTGAAATTGGTTTTGAAATCTCAGGCTTGCAGTTTTTTTTTTTTGTCCTCTGAAGAACTGATGTAAATAATTTCAATCTTTTTCTTGTCTTCAAAAAAAATAAAAAGAAAGAAAAGAGAATTGGTAGAATACACAAATGAATAAAAAGAATTAAAAACATTGTCTATTCTTTAAAACAATTTCTAAATACCCCCCTCAAACAATACAAATCCCTTAAATGCCACCAGATTTTACTGACACAGATTTCTTTTTCAATTTCACATCATTGAATTATTGGAAAACAAACCTACTATTACTGAACGGACTGGTTTCAAAACCCAAATTTGAACAAAAAAATCAGAACTCCCCTGGTGCCTGTTTGCAAAGTGCCCATACTTCTAGATATTGTGTAAGGATGTCTGGTAGGGGCCCACCCGGGTCCTCCTGTATTCCAGATTGTCCAGGTAACCTGTTGTCATGGTCCAATTATTTTTTCACATATCACACAGTCCATCCTGTCTTTTAATTGAGTAGCTTCCTGATAAATTTGAAATTAAACTCATTGAGTCAGAGTATTCTTCTCTTCAGACCATCCTGGTCAGTCCCCCCCCCCCCGGAAGAACAAAAAGGTTTCCAAAATCACTCCTTGTTCAAAACCCTCTCTACTCTCTCCATCTCTAACCCTGCTGGTCAAAATCAGGATCTCAACAAGAAGAGCTAGGGTGTATTTTCATAAGTTTAGATAAAGCTTGTCAGGTTTTTTTTTTTTGATTAAATGGGGTTTGAGAAGTCTGCCCTCAATCTAGGAATTTGTCAAAAGTACTTGATTGGTTTTCTTGTCTTTTTTACTATGGTGTCATTGAAAGCATAAGTTAAATTATTAAGAAACAAATTTTTTGTCATTTTGGTTGCTCATCTCTCAATCAAATCAGAATTGAATAAACAATGCCAATTTTTGGACCCATGGGCAATAATTGTCTAGCTTCATATAATTTTTGTTGAGATACCCGCAGTGTAGATCTCACTATGCTTGTAATTTGTGTATGCTTCTACTAAGCTGTCTGTCATTTCTACTCTCCTCTTCTGTTTCCTTCTCTTCTCTCTTTCCCCACTGAAACATATTCTATATTCCACAAACCCAGCCAACCCCCATGTCACTGTTATTTACCCAAGTTGCAGTCCCTGGTTCCCCTCAACAATTTTCAGGATTGAAGGGACCAGGAACTAGTATTGTTGGGGGCACTTCACAAAGGGAGCCTCCAAAGGAGGGATATCTTTCCAGAAATGGTGTATTTTTGTGCTGACAACAGTGCAGCAAAGCAGTTGTTGGACCTGATATACTCACACTTTATCTTAGTAGTGGGACTGCTGCACCAAACACTGATTATCTTTGGATACAGTGGTTGGTCACTGAATCATTTCTGTGTTCAGCAGTGCAAATGCTTAAAAAGTGCAGCACAGTGAACCAAAGACTGGAAAAAGCACCAAACAGGCACTGAGCACCGGGAAAATGATAAAAGCTGCAAAGTATTGCCTAACCCAGCTGTTTCAATGTGGATAAATTATTGAGCCAAGTTCATATTGAGGTTGGGGATATTTGAGGTTTATTTTTTGATGTAATTCTTGGTAAGAATAGAGAAATGTTAAGGATAGAAATGGGGATTGATGAGTCTGGAAAGCATACTCCAACCACACTTGGAGTGTGTCCTGAAGGCAAGGAGAAAACCACGCTTCATATCAAGGCAGGCACTTCAAACATTTGAAATTCGCCCCTGAAGAAAAAGGTGAACTTGGATGGTGAAAAATGTTAGGCTGGTTTTGAATTTTTTTGCCATTAGTAAAATTGAGCTAAAACTGAGCAAAAATGAGCATGCTCAGCACCATCCCCAAAACTCACCAGAATGGATAGAATTTTGTTTTAAACAGCTTTGTAAAATTATAATTTTTTGGCTGAGCATGCTCAGTATTGCTCAATTTTACTACTGGCAAATATTTCCAAATTGGTCACGTATTTTCCCCCATCCAAGTTCACATTCTTCTTCAATGGAGAATTGCAAATGTTTGAAGTGAGGGAAGACCCTTGCCTGTTGGAGGGTCAAATCAGCCCCTCATATCTCCAACAGGCCTTGCCAAAAGATGAAAAGCTCCCAGGCGGGGAATGCCTGGCAAGCCCCTCCTTCGGAAACTGGCGCTTCACGATCGGCTATGAATCTCCCCAACACCACCCATTCAATGAAGGATGGGGGTTGCGTTGAGCTAGGACGAACGTGTGCTGTGAGGCCAGCGGGAAAGCCACCACTGGCGAGACATACCTGAAACAACACCGCGCGGCGAGCAGCGATCCCCGGTTTGAACCTTGCCAGCCTGAAATCACCTATGTACCAATGGAGGCCACGCGTTCTTGGGGAGCAGACCACCAGTAAGGTAAGAGCCTCCGAGACAAATACGCCGCGGGGTGCCTCATCGACATGCTTTTGAAACACTCGCTGGAATCCCCACCTGCTAAGCCAGAGAGGCGCTCATTGTACGGATCTAGGCCGCAGTTGGTATCAGCCGGCTGGGTGCTGACTGTTGACTTGTTCAAGCCCCCGGTGCCGATGGCGAAATGAGCTCGAGGAAATCATGTCTTTTGCCGCTTAAATTGGCCGGGTACTCTAACAGTCGGCGGAAGTTTCCTGCGGCCTCACCTGAGCCAGTTAGAGAGAAAAACGGGACACCCACGAAGCATGTGCCCCTCGCAAATCCAGCCTCGTTGTGGGAGGGAGACGAGCATGGCCGATCAGAATTATTATCTAGCGATTGGGGTGATTCTTCCAACTCGCGCTACAGGCGAGTGCCTAGATTGAATCGCTCAACGACGATACATCCTTAAAACGTATTTCAGAATGAAGAGACATCCTTAGATGTTATTTCAGAATAAAGAGAAGGAAAGAGTGATCAAAGAAACTCGCGGGATGATACAGTGTTGAACGAAGCAGAAATATCCAAGAGCTTTTGGATAGCCATGAGAAATTGATCTTTGAGGAGAAGGAAGAAGTCATCAAAATTTGGAGGAGTCAAAGAAGGATCGACACCTTGTGGAGACACAGGAATGATAACTGAATTCAATCTGGTCAAAGCGGTTATGAAATCGTCGCGGATATCTCCCACCGTTACCTGAATGTCACCATTCTCAGCAGCTGTAACTACTTCTTCACCGCGCACCCGGTATAGAAATAGCAGTAGCTCTTCTCGTAAGTTTTTAGCTATAGGCATGGTGCATTCCACTATCGTCGAGGTCGTCTGAACTGATTTCTGAGATCATCGTAAAATTTCGTCCACTCGATTCCTCCTTTGAAAGCTTGTTGAAAAACACTCGTGCTAGTTTAAGGATCGGTAACGAGGCGTGGACGATTTGTACCGTTGGCCTGTCTCGAGGCATATGGGCTGCTTGCTCGATTAGTAGTTCGTGGTACAAGGTCACTGCCTCATCGAGTGCGGAAGCTGCAGCTTGCCAATATTCTGGTAGTAAGCCGAAGTCCGGTCGTTTGCAGCATTGAATCATTTGATCGATCAAATCCGTGGCATCAGTTGATTTCTTGATTATCGACTCTTCTTTACTATCCGGTACACCAGTTGCTGCTGCGGAGTTCTTGGCATTGGAATTCGGATCAGACGCCGATCCTTCGAAAATCTCCAGACAAGCATTGAAGAAGATTATGTTCAATGATGGTAGGTTGCCCGTATTTTCTAGCAAGCAAGAACACCTATGACAGACTTCTGCCGTTCCAATTGTTACATGTTGTCGCTCGACCCTTGCATTCTTGGTGTTCTTGATTGGACAATCGCCATCAAAACAATTATGCTGGAGATTAAGAGTCCCCAGGATGATCTATGAAAGAAAGACCCAATCAAAACAGCGGTAAAAGCGCCCCCTCCCCCAAAAAAAAAAGAAATAAGCAGACCTTTGAGTCAACTGAGCATGAATTATTTGTTTTGACAAATTGTCTCATCTCGTATAAGGGATGGATAGTTGACTTTGACAGTTTTGTAATGTGCACGTAGTAATTTGAAGAGTCTTTCCACAGGGAGTTGACAAATCCAATGTATTTTGTGTGTGCAGTTGGCTCTTTAATCTGCAACAAAAGACAAAGTCAGAAAGTTTTGGAGCAACGGCTGGATGAAAACAGAAAGCAGCATATCACACACCAAAACAAACGAGGATTTCCTGACTTCTTCATGTTTATTCAGTTGCAGATCAAGTATCTGTCAAAATTGTTGATCAGGAAGGCGCCGTTTTAATGCAGTTGGGGGGTCCACTCTATTGTCCTTTTGGGAGGCAATTTTTTTGTGGAATGGATAGCGTATAATTGTATTGGCAAGGGAAGGATTGTATCCCATTGACTTCTGTATGCTGTGATTGGTTTGGAAAAGGTTCAGCAGTACCGGTGAGGATGTAGAAGTAGTTTCAGTAGTTTCATCATACAAGACACCTCCAGAAAATATAAATTGTAGTGAATGGAAATCGCAGTATTTGATGGCTATGTCTTGACCTGGAGATTGTTGGTTGGTGTGAACTGATGCATTCCTAACAACTCCGTTATATGATTCAAATTTTTCAGTCTCAAAAAGAGGTGCAGGCCCAAATCGTAAAATAGATTGAGGAAGGTGAAGAAGCATATGAAACTTGCGCTTGTTAACCCACTGCCCACTGGATTTAACTACATGATATTGAAAGGCTCCTATATATTTTTTGATATTTATTTGGAATTCATTCATGTTGGCAATACGGGTTTGGAATGCGTAAGAAGATAGGAGAGACAATGAATGCCAGAGTTTCCTTTGAGCAGGATCCATGAAAGGGAAGAATATAAATGGAGCTGCTTGCAAGAAGATCTTGAACTCTTTACCAACCAAAGATTGAGCATGGGTAGTAAGATATTTGGGTTGTAGAGAGGGGATGTTCAAAGAACCGGTGTTGAAAGACTGGATGCGTCCATTCAGTTCCAATTTTTGTTTTGGTTTCAAACTCTTGATAAAATCTTGCACTAAATATTTCTCAACTCCAAGCAAGAAAACATGTAAAATTTTGATGGGCGTGTCTAAGCAGCCATCAAAACCTAAGATAAATTTCACAAAGCAGAAAGTCAACTAACTGGAAAATTGAAGATATTAAATGTAAAATGAGGTGAAAGAACCTTTTAGTTTCAGAAATGAATTGAATAATCTTGTAGAATCTTCCTTTATCAATTTCTTGATTCTCTTTTTAACCTTCTTATCTTTCCTATGTTCAATAAATTTCTGATTCATTGAATCCGTGAGACCCCACTTGATAGACATTTTGTTGAAATCCTTGATTGTTGAATGATTGGTTAGGTTGTAGAGGTCATAAGTGTGTGTCACGCTTTTGTCCCAGTGTTGGAGTGTGTTTGGTGCTGAGTTGCCATTAGCATTGACTTCAAGAAACCTTTGTATGTAGAGTTTGGTATTTTTCTTGACCCTTTTGGAAACTGATAGAGTGCAGAATCAACATGGATTGAGAGCTGCACTTGGACAGGGGGTGTTGGTTATTTCGGAATGCATAGGTGAATCTGCAAGGAAAAATAGAACAGTGCTCATAACAAATACTGGCTGGGAAATGGAAACATCAAAGGCTGTGAATCCATTGGTAGCAATATCACTGCCATTGAAATCAAATCAGAACAATAGGATGTGTATAAGAAAATATGAAAGTAGTTTGCTTACTTCATCTCAGTCAAAATCTGTTCAGCCACTTCCAAAGTTCCTGCCCGATTTGCAGTTGAAAGGAAGTGACAATTGAACTCCTTGTTTGAAAGATGGGGCTCAAGTCCAGATAAGGTAAAATAAAAGGAAATATGTTTATTCCAACATTTTGATGGGTTCCCCAAGGTGTCATCAGTATACAAGCTGATTGGAATATGCCAAATTATCTTTCCACCAGCTTTGATTCTCCAAGGGCTTGGTAACGTAATTTTCTTGATTCTCCTGTCTCTGTTGTTAGTCTTGTATAGTCGATTACCACAGAGGGATGATAGTTTCTGTCCATTCCTCTCAATTTCCAAGTATGTTTTCTCAAAGTTTTTGACTGCAATGACCTTAAGATTGGGGTCATCAAAATAGAGATTCTCGGGGATGTAAATTTTTGTTGAAGATGGAGTGTTGTGTTCTTGATGGGGGATAAGACATTTGGCATGTAGTTTGGAGCTTATACTGTAAATGAAAATAGGAATAACTATTTCCTTGGAATACATTTCAAGGGCTTTGTAGATGTAAAAGTGTTTTGTATTGTTGATGCACATTGGAGTTCACAATCCTCGAGGCAAAAATGCTAGCCATTTTTGTGATTGAAAAAGCTTATAAATGTCCAAGCCTTTGGAATCCTTGGGGCAAAAGTCTAGAAAAGGGGCAACAAGCGGATTGGACAACTCCTACATGAAAATTTGGATCTATTATCAGTACCTCTGATCTTGGAAGTTCAATCCTGAAGTGATTAAGATCACCTTTTGAAGAATATTTTGCAAGCTAAGGGCTACACATGGCATTCCCCAAGCGCTTCTAACCATACTAATCTTCATGTCAAGATGTTTTTGGATCCGTTCCTGAGCTCAGCAAATGGTTGACCAGGCAGGTATCTTTAGTGGCCAGATGGAGAAGATGGATTGGGTTCGGTCATACATTTCCCTTGAAAGGAGATGGCGAGTGTATCAGATTAGAAGTGAGCCAAGAATCTCCTTTAAAAAACATTCAGCAATGATACATACAAATAGCCCAGTTGAAATATGGATTGAGAATCCAGCTGACCAATTTACTTTTGAACGGAAACCATTCATCCCCATCAATAGCCGTGTGATCTGAGCAACTTTCTTCCCCATCAGTTGAGTGATATAATGATAAATCCCGTGCAGCATGTTCCATCTCGTATGCAAGCCAGTGGTCCCAATTAATTCCTTCCTCTTTGGCCTCCAATTCATACCCGTCACCTTGATCAACTTGATGTATTGCTTCAAGAGTTTCTTCCAAACTGGGGGATACTGGAACTTCAATCTCATCTGGTAAAACAGAGCCCTCTACGGTGTCCTGCATTGCTAATATTGGGTTGGGTTGTGTTTCTCTTGAGATTTCTGGATGGGGCTGGCTAAATGCATGCCCCATTTTTACTAAGCGCATGCCTCTTCACCAAGGTGTGCACGCCTGCGCAGGCCCCTAAAAACTTCAACTGGGCCTGCACAAATTGTGCACGCCTCCTTGGAGGCATGCGCAGCTCATGCACGCCTTCAATCGGGCGTGCGCAACTGTGCAGGCCCCCCAAGGCGTGCATGGTCTGCGCACACCCTGCCCCCAGCCACGGTGAGGTTGTGCAGGCCCACCAGCCTTTTGGGAGGCTTGCATGGCTGTGCACGCCTCAGACCAAGGCGTGCGCGGGTGTGCACACCCTGGAATGGGACGTGTACAGACGTGCAAACCCTGGAATGGGACATGCACACCCTGGGTTGAGGCGTGCACAGTTGCGCATGCCTCAAACCAAGGTGTGCATGCCTTGGTCTGAGGCGTGCACAGCCATGCACGCCTCCCAAAAGGCTGGTGGGCCTGCACAACCTCACCGTTGCTGGGGGCAGGGCATGCAAGGAGACTTACTTGGAAATTATCCTGACACTATAAGTGGGAAGAGAATTACCAGTAAGGGGTCCTTAAATCTTATCCAGGCTGTTAGGCGGGGGTGAACTGTGTTGAAATCCTTGGTCTTTATCTTTGATGTGTATTGGTTGGTCCTGAGGGAAAAAAGGGGGCTTGTGATGAGCTGGAGGCGCTCAAGTGAAAATCTCTGCACTGAAAAGGGGTTTAATGTTGTGTATGAATTTATGCACCATTGAGGGGAGCGCGCGCTCCTGATAAACAAAGTTGAACTCTGAAAATGGGATAAACAAGAAAGATACATAACTAATTAATTATGAGAGCTATTAAGAAGCTATAAAGACCATAATTAATTTCTAATTCTTTGGAATAATTATGGATAGTTTTAATGGAGTAATAATAGAAAGAAATAGTCATAATTCATGGATAAAAATGAAGTATAAGTGGAAACTTATTTAAAGAGAGAAAATAATAAATAACTAATAATAATAATAATTAAATAATAATATTATTAATTTAATAGAAATAAATTGAAGTCTTTTGAACAGTGTATACTGTCTCTAAGGCTGACATTATGGGGTGTTAATTTTCCCTTAGAATTTTCTAAGTGTCAAGTCATGGTAGAAATAATGGTTGAGAATATTGAAAGAAATGTTTAAGGTAAAAATTCTTCAGATGATTAGTGTGCTCAAAGGTTGGACACAACCCACTAAAAGAGAATTTATGAATTTCCTTTGGATGATTGATCTCATACCAAATTTCCAAGAGAAATGCAGAAGTGTATGCAGTTTAAGGAAAAGAAGAAACTGAAAGGATTGGGATAGAGAAGTATTGAATCAATGCTAGCTGAACTTGCCCAAAAAATGTTATACCAGCACACATCTGGGCCTCCAGAGTTGAAGGATGGATGTCATCCTGAAGTGTACCAAGGACAGGATAGCTTTTCTTTGGCTTTGCAACTTCTTGGCCAAATCAGGATAGCACATCGAGTATTTGCTTGATGCTTTCCTCTTTTTACATCTCCCGCTGTCTTAGAATTGAGACATGGAGGAACTCAACAGAATTGCTCAGATGGTTGAAAACCAATAAAAAAGGGTCAATAGTATACAGGAGTTTTTTCAAAGGGTCCAAAACTCACATACTTTCTGGAATTCTATTGGTATTATCTAGTCATAATGAACTCAGCAGTAGTCTTTGGTTTGCTCTTAGGCTAGTTTGGTAAATCTTTTGTTGTGACTTTTAATTTTTTTTCTGCAAAAGCTGAAGATGATGCTTTAAAAACTTCACAGCTGCACTGAAAAAAAAAAAAAACAAGTCAGCTGCTTGCAGTTGACATGTGAGAACTCAAGGCATGCTATGCTTCAAGCTTGGGCAAAGCTCTGGCCTTGCTCCAGTATAGCTTTTTTGAGGTTTTTATCTATCTGTTAATTTTTCATTGTAATTTTCTATTTTTTTTTTCTATTTTTTTTTCATTTTTGTTTCATTTTTTTTTTTTTCCTTTTTTTCCTTTTTTTTTTC
>LUKR01000974.1:0-15328 GCA_019395275.1 Puccinia brachypodii
CCTTAAGCACAATTGACTGGGCCAAGACAATCCCAGTTGAACTTGGATGCACTAAAACAATTTAAATTTGGTTGATCTCAACCAATTAACTACAAATCCAATGTACCCCCCTTTCAATTCTATTTCATTGGTTACCAACCAAGTTAAAATTGCCTGGGTGCATCCCAGTTTAACTAGGATGATTCCAGCCCAGCCAATTATCATGGCAGTGTGCACACGTGAATAGAATGAAAAAGTTGAAATTTTTGATGAGTGAGACAAATATATTTACCTCCGTAGACAGGCTTCTGTGGTGAACAGCATCAACAAGAGGTTCTTCACTCTTACATACTTTGTTGGTCAATCCATTTAAGTCCGCATCAACCGATTTATCGGGGGTACATAGTTCTTTCCGTGCCCCGGCCAGGGCCAAGCACCCCATATCTGCATGTACCTTGCCCCTCGGCCGGGGATTGCGTCTACGATGTACATAATTTATTCTTGGTGCTTGTGACCGAAGATCAAGAGGCCGAGGTAGGGTTGCTGCGCGAATTTTTTTCAAGTGCGTCCCTTCGAGTTGCCAGACGAGGGTTGATGTTGCAGACTCTAAATGAAGGGTTCCAATGCTACTACTTGGCTGACCGGGGTTGGGTGACTGATTAACCCTCACCAAGCAAGTTGTTAGACCTTGGCTGGGAGGGAGTAGAGAGGCAAGCCTCGGAATCCAGATACGGCCTTGGGCTCCACCTTCGCGACTGGCTCCTGCGCCATGCTTGTATTGACATTTAATGCACTTCTCCACCCTGTTGGCTGTATATAAAGCTTTTACTCTGTGTATGTAATGTATCACCACCCAATGCTATCGACCTCCAGCGTCAATACATTCTAGACAACGCAATCTCCCACCCCATTGAATGGGACTTTTAATAATTATTTAGCGAGGGACCAAATAATAATACACATTAATCAGGCCAAGACAATCAGTTCCCTAGTTCTTCCATTATTCTTCTTCGCATCTTCCTCCATAATTTTTCCCAGTAGTGCCACAACAACCAACCACGGTTCGTTTCCCGTATTACCTCCTCGCCACACCTAGGTGCACCGATTTTATTTTTTCCATCCAAGCCGGTACCTCTCGCGCCATCCTTGCAACCGAATACCATCTGAAGTCTTGACTTATTCGGTAGCTCACTGATCCTTTCTTTTTCTTTATCAAGTATCTTGAAATCTGATAAAGAGATCTCACTTTTGTTACTTGAAATCAAGACTCGCTTCACCTGGACACATAATGCAACTTTGAGAACCACGAACAATACTCAACTGTCCCAAACGCTCTTGAAACGTCTCCCACGTAAGTGCTCAAGGTTGATCACAGCTCTTGGAACTTCGTCCTTCAATCCACAGGGTCGTGCAGATGGCTTACCGTCTCTTTCTTCTCATTGAAAGACTTATATCAGTTTAAAATCAGTCAACCACGGAAACCCAAGGATTTTAATCCAAACACAATGGCTTTCTTCATCCCCGTCCCCGCTTGTTTGTTCTTTTTCAATTTCTCTCTCTCCCTTCCACTATGATTGTTGACTAGATGGATTTGATCTACCCTCAGCCTCATTCACCTTCCCACATAGATCACAAGTAGTTGCGAATTTCTATTCGCACACCAGCCCAGAAACTCACCCCTTTCCTTTTCCCATCGAGCTGCGATCGTCCATCAGCGAAGAGGAATGGCAATTCAGAACCGTCGCAATTTGGAATCACTTCGCACGTTACGCTTGGTCTAAACTCTTGCGCGCATACTTGGTCTTATCCCTCGCATTGAGCTTGATTGGACCGATTGTTGCCAACATGATTGTTCATCGGTTAGTATCATGCTTCTCGTTATTCAAAAAAACTCATCTTCTCATTTTTTTCTCTCTCTCTGTTGATTGAATATTGTTTCCCTCATCACTCAATTACACCCATAGGATAATTTACAATGGAGCCGAGCCCCTCAATCTCAACGCTAAGGATGAAGAGATTCGAGAAAGAATCTCACTTATTAGAAGAGGCCATTTGATTAACTTCATCGTCATTTGTCTCATATTCCTGCTCATTTGGGCTCCGTACTTGAGCTTTAAATCAATGGTCAGCCACATTCGTCTTCACCCTCATGAACCATGTTTTAATCGATTGTTAATCGCTGTAATTTTGTGGACAGGGACGAAGACGCCTTGCGGCCTTGCTCGGATCTTTCAATCAAGCTGATGCAGCGAAAGGTAATATGCAAGCTCTAAACTGGACCTGTAGTCGAACTTCGACATTTCAATCCAACGCAACCGTTGTGATTGAGCTTCCTATTGCGTACGTATATTAAAACTATTATTGTCTTGGTGTCTACCAAAAAAGAATACCTTTTCTTGAATGCATCCACTGATCACAAATTTGAAACGTGGCCAGGTTCGTCTCCTCAAATCAACCGACCCTTTTCCACCAAGCTGCCTACCTACCTGAATACATCCGCAAAGAGCCAGTTTCACAAGGCCCGCCACTCTACGCAACGGCGCCAAATGGTCCCTCGTTTGAAAATGCCCCTCAAGCAGGAAATGGTGGTGTCGATCGCAAAGCTTGAAGCTGAGCGCCAGTAGATGTAGTGATGGCGTCCGTCGATGGACGTGATGTGGACACCTTTGAAGGGCTCTTTTTTGACCAGTCTGCACCAATCTGTCGGGTGCCTCACGTATCATCATCCCCACCAAGAGAAAATTATAGTTATCAATCAGCACGCCACGCATGGCCGCCTCGAACTCCAAGATAGTTCTGCTGCAAAGGAATGGCTGGAGAACATTTTTTTTCTTTTCTTGTCATTTTCCTCAGCCTTGTTACCAGTATTAGTCGTTCAAAGAAAGAATCTTTCAAGCCAATCGTGATAACTTTTGTTCCGATGCTTCAAGTCCACCAAATTCAAACCACAAGCCATTTTATGAAAAAAAAATCCATCCACAAAACAGCTCCATTGGAAGCACATTCATGCTCTGAATCAGTTGCAACATCACACAACTCACAAGTGGTACAACTTATAAATAGTTCCAGTTTTTATCTGATCACTTTCTAAAGTGTGTATGATCTTCTATATATGATCTTATATGAATAGATCCAACCCAACTTCGTCATTTGTGGTATTGCTACAATTCCTCAAAATCAAACCCTTAGTACACTGGTGTAAATAAAAATATCAAATTTATTTTATACATGATGTTCATGCTATGCAAGAACCTCTTTGTTTTATTTTTTATATGTACATATTTGTAGTTTGTACAAAATCAACTTGCTTCATCAGCCAGTTATCGTTCTGTTAAACAATTCTTTTTCTAAATTTCATAATCAAGATTTACCATTCCATCAATGGATTCAGAAATTCTATTTCCACTAATGTCACCATAGATAATAACCCCAGTCCTAATTCCTTTAAATCCATTTATTTTGACTTTCTGAATCCACGATGTTGTAGCAAGCATACATACAGAAATCTTGTAACCAAAGCAAAATACACAGGTGTATATAATGTAAATTTTATTTTGTAATTGAATGGTATGTGTATGTGCCATATTCTTTCCCCCAAATTTGATATTATTAGTGAATGCCTTGATTTTAAAGCAAGCAAACATACAGAAATCTTGTAACCAAAGCTAAATACACAGGTGTATATAATGTGAATCTTATTTTGTAATTGAATGGCATGTGTATGTGCCATATTCTTTCCCCCAAATTTGATGTTATTAGTTGTTAATGCCTTGAGGCTCAAGGTGATTAATTTGGTAAAAAAAACAGAAGGAGTCACATCACTTCTGCATTTGTTGCAATTGTGATAAGTTGTGTGTATCTGGATCAAGAAAAACACACAATAAGGTGAGAGAATTGACAACTCTAATTGCTGGAAGACATGCACATTATAAACCACAAATTCAGTGGTATATTAGTTCAAGGGGCTGTTTGGCACAGTCAAAGAATTGGTGTAATCTTCAACATTGTTGAATTTTTTGGCGGAAAGGCCTAAAAAAGAAAGAAATTTAATTTTATGATTTTTGCTGGAAGGGCTAAAGTGCTCCCAAACAATACTGAAGGAGGACTCACGTGCTCCTTCAGGAACAATCCAAAAATTGTAAAGAACCAATGATTCTCATTTTGTGGGCAATGATCTAGATGTCTTAAATAATCTAAATACAAGATGTTCAAGTTGCGGGTCTAGGAACAAGCATAAGCACAATGAATAAAATAAAATAATAATAAAAATGACTGGTGAAATGTGGTTGACAGGTGATTGAAGATGAGAACAAGTGAAAATTCAACAAACATTTAATCCAATAACAACTAAACTGCTGGCAGAAATGTAAGAGCATATCCACTGCAGGAGGTAAACTGGGTTCCTATCCCGCATTTAGCAACCCAAGCCCAAAAATCACCACCCACCTGGGGTGCCAAACAAGAAAAAAAATAACCTCTGGAGGTTAAACACCTGGTTGAGTTGCCACATGTAGCATCACTATAGCACCTCTGAAATTCCACATCTCCATGAAAGGTCTGGTGTTTCTTGTGTGAACTCCTCTGGATATTTCACCTTCATTCCACATTGTCCCCCCAAATTGCCTACACCATATCCCACCGATCTTGTTCAACTCATCCCCCAAAATTCCAGCTTCAATACAGAATTGTATCCACACTTCAATTCAAAGACCACCTCAACCAAGAGCTCATGGCTGGAATAATTGACCAATCACTTAGTAAGATTCTTTTTTTCATCTTTCTTATTTTATTTTTCTACACAATCTCTGATACAACCAATGTTGCTTCATCTTTCATTCAGCTGCTATCAATGTTGAGGCTATTCACATGAATAAACCTCTTTTTGTGCTGGAGGCCAAATTGGACCAGGAAAACCCGCCGGCAAAGAAATGTAAAGTTTCAAACAATCCAAGCAGGGACACCTGAAAATAATAATACTCTTTTAATGTTTTGATCTCAATGACTCTGACTTGGAACTCCAACAACACACTTGAAAATAGTAATACTCTTTTAATGTTTTGATCACAACGACTCTGACTTAGAACTCCGACAGCACACCTGCAATTGTTGCAGAATTTTTTATTTGATTTGTATCGGAGGACACGCGAAATTTTATCAGTCTTTTCTCCACTTTGTAATTGAATAAGTGTGTGTATTTATTAAATAAAATCATATGTTGAGAATAGAAAAATTGAAATAAAATAATATAAAAAGTAAATAGCAAACCTGAAAATAATAATACTCTTTTAATGTTTTGATCTCGAAAACTCTGACTTAGAACTCCAACAACACACCTAATAATCATAAAAATATAAGATAGAAAAAGAAGAAGGTTAGAATAAATAATGAATGGAGAAACAATGATTGGAAGAATTTTGAAATGATAAATAGACTGTACCTGCAATTGTTGCAGAATATTTGATTTGATTTGTATAGGAGGACACACAAAATTTTATCTAGATAATATATGGAAGAAAGGAAAATAAATAAAGAAAAAGAAGATAGATATATTAGTTTTGTTGATTGATTGTTTTGATTGATGTGTTCTTTGTTTTGCTTACCAGTCTTTTCTCCACTTTGTAATTGAATAAGCGTGTGGAGAAAAGACCAGTTAGGTTGGGAAATTTTCAGGTTTTTGTTGCGGGGGGGGGGGGGGGGGGTTGGTTTAAATTGATTATGATCTGATGCAAGTGACAATTGACTTTGTTGCTGCGCATTCATAATTGGAAGATTAATCTAAATTTAACAAGAAAAAGAAAGCAACCACAAAAAAATCCACGCTGGAGGCCCAATTGGATGAGGAAAACCTGTCAACAAAGACAAAGAAAGCAACTACAAAAAAAACCACGCTGGAGGCCAAATCGGACAAGGAAAACACGTTGACAAAGAAAAAGAAAGCAACCGCAAAAAAATCTGGCACCACCAAGAGCAATGAAGTCAGAGCTCCTACAACCCAGAAGAAACCCATGAAAAAGAAACCCAACAAGAAGGCTGCAAATACTGCTCCCTTGTCAAATAAAACTGAGAACACCAATCCCCAAGTCAATACAACTGATTTGGCAAAAAGTTGCACTCGCTACCAAGAACACAAGGACATCCAGATCTGCAAGTCCTGGCTTGAGATTTCCCAAGATCCTCTCAACTCAACCAACCAGACAGCCAATACTTTCTGGAACCATGTTGCTGAGAACTTTGAAAAGTTTTTGCCTGATGAGAGCCGGAGTGAAGTCAGCACCAAGAGTCAATGGCAAGTTCTCCAGCAAAGGATTAACAAGTTTTCTGGATGTGTGAAGCAAGTGGAACTCTCAAATCAGAGTGGAACAATGGTTGAGGATTGCTTGTCTAGTGCACTCAAGCTCTACAAGGCTCTCTTGGAGGAGACCTTTTCTCACCTACGCTGTTATAATCTTCTCAACCTTGCTCTAAAATGGAGGGATCACTGCGCCAAGGTCAACAAGAAACAAAATACAGCTCAATCATCATCTTTGGTAATGCCAAGTCAATCTTTGGGAATTGAAGTTATATCAGTTGATAGTGGTGTCAATAGCATCCCAGCCCCTTCTTTCTCTTCCAAGTCCCATAATAACGACATAGGAAATAGCAGTGAGGCTTCCACTATTAGATCTCACAGTACCTCACACCCAATCGGTAATCAGGAGGCCAAAGAGATAGCGGCAAAGGCAAGAGAAGATAAACACTTTAAAGATAATATTCTCACAGTTCATAAAGAACTTGCAGAAAACAGTTGATTACAAGTCAAAATCCTCTCTGAGCAGAAAGAAGCAATAACAACCATAGCCAACAAATCAACCATGAAGGTCAAACTATCAACTGTCTGCAATCATCACAGATCCTATTACGAGTGGGAGCAAAAGAAGGTGTTAGATTTAATGCAAAAAGAAAAAGAAGAGTATGAGAAAAAACAAAAAGAAGAAGAAGAGAAAAAAAAGAAGGAAGAAGAGAAGAAAAAAGAGGAAGAACAAACAAAAGAAGAAGCATGAAAAGAAGCCAAAAGGAAGAAGAATGAAGACAAAAGGAAAAAGGCGGCAAAGGGAAAGAAATCAACAGCCGGGGATGAAGAGGATGGGGGAGACAGCAAGGATGATGAAGGTAGCAACAACAAGGACAATAGTGCTGATTAGGAAGAAGATAATAGCAGTGATGAGGAAGAGGGCAGGGAGGGGGAAATGTGATTTTTCTTTTATGATGTTCTGATTGTTTGGAATGAGAAATATTCAGAACACTGATAAATGTGCAATTTTACTGAGTGATAAGCCTCACCTCCCCAAAATCATATTGCCAAACAAATAGCCTTATAGTTATAGACCTTAACAATTAATTTGCCATCTTGATTCTTGGATTTCAGTATGTACAATGGTTTTTTAAAATGGCTTTGGCATTATAATCTTAGTTGGGAATTGAACCTGTGACCTGTCTCTTCTATACATATATTCTGATTTGCAACCTAAACACAAACTTTCACTTGGCTTTAAGGTTTGTGGGAAGTATCCCACAGATCTTGGCTGGACACTTTGAGTTGCTTGTCAAGACTCTCCTACATGGATGGGAATCTGGAGGAAATGACAGGTGACAATAGTGAAACGCTGTCACCATTTTCCATGGCCTCTAGCCAACTAGCCCAGTCTAGCAGTCAGAACGTTGTGCACAGATGTGGAAGGCGTCTACGGTCTGACTGCTTGCTGAGGGAAGACAAAGGATAAGAACCTTGTTTCTTGTATCTCTTCCCTCGCCCCTCAGCAGCTCAACAATCTTGCAGGCTAGTCATTTGCGTTCTCCTCCACTAGCATTCACGTACCCCTAAAATCTTTTTCTTTTTCCTTTTCTTTTCTTTCTATTTTCGAAGTATCATAAAATTCAACCAGGTTAACTCAACCCTGAAGTTAATCCACGTTAAACAAGCTTCAAGTACCAGGTTAACTTGACCCTGAGGATAATCCGTTTTGAGTGAAGTGAGCCAGTGTACTATTTATTCATTTTATTTCACCAGGTTAACTAGACCCTGAGTCATTCACAAACAACAACCACATATGTTGATTGTTGGGGATTTATTTTATTTGCCTATTATCATCCATCTTTTGGTTTCACTCCTACTTGGACGGTGGATTATCATCCGACTTGGCCGGTGGATAACCGTGTCTTACTAAGCTTAGCTAGCCATCACCTGTCAAGAAGAAAGCAGTCACCCGTCTTTGTTATTGTCTTTGTTATCCAGATTAGTAGTAAGGTGATTCTCATCCCTAATCTCAATTTTCACCCAACATCATATATCCTTACTGGAGATTACGTAGCTAATGACTTGATGTACATTATTGTTTTAAGCATGGAACCTACCGGGAAGGTAACACGCTCAAAAGCAGGAAACAGGAAAGATACCAACGCTTCACTACCTGCAGAGCAACATATCCCAGGGGCGCGGTCACAGTTAGTCACGCCAATGGAAGAAACCATCATACAAGATGAGTTAATGGAGAGTGAGGTGGAAGGAGAAGATGACTCCTTAGACTTAATAATAAAGAATCCAGGTATTGTTTACGCAAAGTTCAATGTTTGTTTTACAAAATCTGACAAAGTGTAATTTGCTTTTGGTCAACGACCATCTTAGAAGAAGTAGTCATAAAGAACAACGTGCCACCTGGTCAAGAAGCTGTGGACAAACAAGCCTTGGTCTGGGAAAGGTTGAATGCAGCTCAACAGTCCGGCCATACCTTCTTGTCCAAGATCCTACTAGAGACGTACAACAATTTGGAGGCTAAGTTACTAGCTCCCCCAAAGCTGAATTGGTTGGAGTCAGCTTTCACAGCTTTATTGACTGCTGGTAACTCCGTTCCTACTAACCAGGCAAGCTTCACAGCCAACCCAGGAGTAGTTGTCAACCCAGCGGCAACCAAGACCAAACTTGAAGACAACCTAATCTATGTGGTGGGTACCGTGAAAAGTCATCAAGACATTGGTTTCACCCTGTATTTTGACGAGAATATTAAAAAGCTAAGAGCTCCTTTACCATTGACAATTTTTGATAGAGGTAAGCTTTGCCATATGTCTTGTGAGGACTGGTAGAGAAAAATTTAACACATGGTTTAATTTGTTTTGCACCAGAATGGCAAAAGAAGGCTTTGAGCGCGCATCTTCTATTGAAGCCATGCAAGTCAAGCAAAGACAAGGCGTATAGGGGGTAGGCTTTCAATGATGAGTGGACGCAATCTCACTTGGCATGGAGCAATAATCACAGATCATTTTTTTATCACATTGAGAGACGTATACAATAAGAAGGTGTTTGCAGCAAAATTACTCAAACACAAAGAAAACTGCAATAATATATCAGATGTCTATGGTTTCATGACGGCTTTCAGATACAATATGCAAACCCAACATCTCAGTGAAACAGTCATTAGTCATAGAACAATGCCATAGTACGGTTCGCTTGTTTGGAGAAGCAAACTGGAAAGATAACCTTTACGCCCCAGGTCAATCTCATGCTTCTTACAACCCTGACACTGGAACAAGATGCCCAGATTTGATTAAGTCAGCATTGTTTCCAAGCGCAAGGGGACAGTCAAATTACAGCGGCCATGGGAGCTTCCACGCAGACAATCATCAAGGCCGCAGGAAAGAAGCATGTCAATTTGTGCGCGGGGAAGGGCCAGATAATTGGGGTGGTTATAATTACAGAGCCTATCAAGGTTACGGGCAGGATCATAATTATGGGTACAATAAGAATCAAATGTACCAACAACATGGGTATTCTGGGGGGAACAACCATCAATTTCCAAATCATTTGGGACAAGGCGGGGGTTATACCGGCAACCAAGGAGGAGAGAGTAGGAAGAGGTTCAGGCCCAACCAGACCCAAGAAGATTTGGGGTCTAGTGTTGCAAATAGGAAAGATGTTGGAGCAGATCAAACTGGGTGCAAACAGTAATGATTGCTCTTTATATAATGTTGTTACAATTTTCTCTGTTTTCTTACTTAGTTGTATTTTTTTGTTGAAATTTTTTGTAGGGCCATGTGGCCACAAGGTGTCTCTTGCAAAACAAATATAGCAGAATGGACTGATGCTTTATCAAAGGCAAAACTGCTACCTGAACTGGACTGTGAAACCCAGGCCAACCCAGATTTCACCATTAGCTTATATAATCAATTCCAATTCCACCAGGCCTCTTAATCCTGGCATCCCCTTCCCCCTCCTAGCTCAGTAGAGACTTATCATCATTCTTCTACTGTGATAGGTGAGTTATTCCTTTTCTATTTCAGTTTCTCATTCTTTCCTTTTCATTTCCTTTCCTTCTCATCTTTTCATTCTATTGTATTCAGAGACTTATCATCATTCTTCTACTGTGCTAGCAATCCAAATCAGACACGTTGGTTTTAGAAGTCTCTCCAAGGTTAAGACCTTGCCCAACGTATCCTCTCAAGACCTTGAAGACACAGACAGTGAAGAGCTCAAACAGAGCTCTTACATGGACCATGTGTTAGAAGGCTTCACTTCAGGTTTTGACCAAGGCATTCCATATCACACTTTAGGATCTTCTACTGTGCTAGCAATCCAAATCAGACACGTTGGTTTTAGAAGTCTCTCCAAGGTTAAGACCTTGCCCAACGTATCCTCTCAAGACCTTGAAGACACAGACAGTGAAGAGCTCAAACAGAGCTCTTACATGGACCATGTGTTAGAAGGCTTCACTTCAGGTTTTGACCAAGGCATTCCATATCACACTTTAGGAAGCTTAAGGTGGTTTACACCGGATAATCACTTGTCAGCTACAATGGCTAGAGAAAAAATTCAGAAATCAATCCAAGAAGAAGTATTGGCAAAGAGAATGTTCGGCCCATTTTTGCACAAAGAGATGGCGGATAGGTTTCCCTTCTTCAGATCTAGTCCTCTGGGTTCAGTAGTGAATGCAGATGGGAAGATGAGGCCTATCAACAACCTTTCTTACCCAAGAAGAGATGACAAAATTCAATCAGTGAACTCTTTTGTAAACAAATTGGACTTTCAAACAACGTGGGATGATTTTATGGTAGTCTTGAGCTTATTCAGGGAAGCGGCATACCCTTGCAAGCTGGCCCTTTTTGATTGGGCAAAAGATTACTGGCAAATACTGACTAAGCCATCCCAATGGCCTTTCCTGTTAGTGAAAGACTTGGAATTCCAGTTGTTTCTCAATACCCGGATCACCTTTGGTGAAGTTGCGGGTTGCGGCTCTTTCAGAATACCAGCAGACGTGTGGAAGCAAATAATGGAGGCGGAGTTTGAGGTAGTGAAGATTTTCTGTTGGGTTGACAACAATTTATTTGTCAAAAGAGTAGAGTCACCAGTCCAGATACAGGAAATCACAGAACGGTTGGTGAAACTAGGCGTAGCGACCAGTTTGGAAAAGTGCTCCGGATTCAAAGATGAACAAAAGTTCATTGGGTTCATTTGTAACGGCAAGACAAAATGTGTTTGTTTAAACACTAAGAAACTCACCAAGAGGAAGGCACAAATCCAAATATTTTTGGAAAATAAGGCAGAATTCAAGTATAACAAAGCAGAGGTATTAGCCAGCCGCCTGAATCATGTTTGTTTACTGCTCCCACAGCTATGATGTTACTTACAAAGCGTGTACCAGTGGATGAATGAATGGAAGAAACATTGGGCAACAAGCACCATTCCAGACGACGTCCAGGAGGATCTCACCTTCTGGTTAAAAACCCTAACAACCTACTCAGAAACCAGGCTATGTCCAATTTCGACACCACTTGAGATAAATTGGGTAGGGGATGCCTCAACCAGCTTTGGTATCGGGGTCTTGATTGGCCCACATTGGTGCCAGCTGAGATTAAAGGAGTCTTGGCGCAATGGGGAACCTAAGAGAACAATTGTGTGGTTGGAAACCGTTGCCATCAGAATCGGTATACTAATGCTCTTAAGTTTAAGGAGCAATCTAAAAGGGAGCAATTTCTTAGTGTACACCAAGAGTGTCCTTGTGTCGCGGAAATCAAGGGATAATCACTCCAATCAGGAGTGGAAGGTCATACAAAATATATTAATTGACTTGGAGTTAGATATTACACCAATAAGGGTGGTGTCCAAGGAGAACATAGCTAACGGTTTGTCCAGAGGGGTCCAACGCCTGCATGTGACAGATAACAGGGTGTGGATAAAAATACCAACGGATTTGGAGGCTTTTTTGTTTCACGCTTGATGACCTGTTGCCTCTACCTTTAAACGGGCCTTGTTAGTTTGCCTTTTGTAAGGATTGTTTGTGTCCTGACTTTGCGTACCATCTCCTTGTTACACACTTTTCTCTATTTCCTCTCTGTAACAATGGTCACTACAAACACGGCTGGTACATTGTTTGGGAGATTAAAATATTTTCTTAACAATGGCTTGGAAGAAAGACTACTGTTGAAAGCCAATATTCACATCCTAAGCGGTTGGAAGCCTTTGACCTTGGCGGGATACAATAGCGCTGTGGGAAATCTGATGGCTTTCCTGCGGGCCAAGGGGGCCTCTTTGTTTGTCCTACCAATTTTGACAACCACGCTAGAGGATTTCTGCATCTGGGCGGGCAGAAACAATGTATTGACAAACGAGGGGAAGATATCTTCCATTTCCCTAAGGAAATACCTTGCAGGGATCAAGGCATGACACATCTATCACAGCGTGGCTTTCCCTGAGGATAACAAACTGCAGATTGGTTTGTTGCTGAGAGCTTCAGCGAGAAGAGACAAATTGGCGAGGAAGTTACCAAAGAAATTGCCTGTGATGTTGTGGCACATGGTGCACCTATGGAAGGTGTTGATAGGTGGTAACGACTTTGATAAGGCGGTGCTGGATGTGGCTATCGTCGCTTTTTGGGGTTTAGCGAGGCTTGCGGAATTGACATACACAAAGGATGGCAACTCAATCAATTTTGCGGACTCCATCCTCACTACAGACGTGACTTTCACGGTGAGCAAGAACCTTGGTGACGTGGTCACTTTAACAGTCCGTAACACAAAAACAGCAACTCCAGGGTTGCCCCAGCTCATCACTCTGGGCGAGCAACGTCACACGCTTTGCCCGGTTCTGGCTATGCAACGGAGACTGTTGTCTGCGTATGAGGAAACAACCTCCCTGTTTGGCTACAACTACGGAGCAAAGCCGATCCATTTGACAAGGCACCAGATGGCGGCGCACATGGAGAGGATCCTAAGAGATGCTGGTTTCCCGGGTATCAAGGGACACTCCTTCCGGGTAGGTGGAGCAGCTCTCAGGTCAGCATTAGGTATGATGGATGTAGACTTCTGCGTTTTGGGTTGTTGGCAATCAGACTGTTTCAAACTGTACATCCGCACGTATTTGGATGCCGAATTAAAGAAGACTAAACATCTCCTGCACCACTTCAAGAGAAACTGGTCACGGATGCTGTAGATAGGTGATATAGAGTGGGAGTTTTTAGCAGTGGATACACGGGGTGATTGGTTTATTCTCTCTCACAGATCATGGCCCCCCTTTACATTGCGTCCCAGATTGTGGGTTTTGTGATTGTTCATTTTCCCCTCTAGTTTCTACATGCCTTTTTCCGGCCAGAGGGGAAGAAGCCTCCTCCTCCCCCCCTCTTTTTCCCAGACCCGCGCATAGTAGGATGCCAAGACTGGCCATCCTACGGCATGCGGGTGTCAGGAAGGCAAGTGGAGAATGGACAATAAAGCCAGGATGTGTCAACCAGGAGTCAGTTCTGCTCCTGAACCAGGTCATCAACCTACATTTATCTCTGCTTCTGTTTTCTTTGCACCTTGTTTCTTGCTTGCTTGAACTACCCAATTTTTTGTCTCTACCATCTATTGTTTTCCTTTTCTCTACCCTTTGCCTTTTCTCTAGTGTCTTCCTTTTCTCTACCATTACCCTTTCACTTTACTCTGTTGTTGGTGATAATTTGTTTTACTGTTTGGAGGAATGTGTGATTTGCAATTGGGACATAATGAAGCAATGTGAATTCTTAGCAAAATGATGAGATATATGTATTGCTAAGTCACAGAAAATGAAGCCAATTGTAATGAAGAAAGAGATTTAATAAATGCCACATTTTCAAGTAGGTAGCAAGCTACAAAGCAGTAAGTACAACAAATTTTAAAGTTTGGTTTTGCTAGTACTTTTGCCTTTGAGGCTCCATAAGTGCTTAACCAGGTCGTCTCTCAATCTAAAGTGTGCTTCTGAACTTCGCATCTGGATATAATTACTTATGAAATTGGAGAACTCAGCCAATCAAGTAGAGGAGCTGGGCTGGACTGAGACCGGGTTCCCAGCATATATGAATTCCTCATTCATTCCTTGTTTGTCATTAATGATCATATTATGCAGAATGACACAAGTGGTCATGATCTTCTGCATGTTGGCATGCTTCCAGCATCTCCCCGGTTGTGCAATAATGCCAAATCAAGCTTGGAGTACACCAAAAGCCCTCTCAACATCCTTGCAACTTAGAAAAATGCTGTTGTAAGATTAAAAAAATGGTTAGCAAGCATGAAACCAACAATTTTAAACCAAAAAC
Source organism: Puccinia brachypodii (assembly GCA_019395275.1). Taxonomy (NCBI): domain Eukaryota; kingdom Fungi; phylum Basidiomycota; class Pucciniomycetes; order Pucciniales; family Pucciniaceae; genus Puccinia; species Puccinia brachypodii. The sequence continues at coordinate 14,556 of LUKR01000974.1, forward strand.
CACCCTCTTCTCAAGCCCCTGTGGTGCCGAGATGGTTTTGATTAAGGTTGACCAGTCTGGGTAAATCCCATTGGCCAAGTAATATCCCTGAGTGTATGTGTTCCCATTAATTGTGTATCAAACTTCAGGGGTTTCACCATTGTGGAGTTTCTTGAAGAGCAGGGATTGATAAAGGACATTAATGTCATTGTGCAAACCTGGAAGGCCAAATCCAGATGTTGTGGGTGGCCACTGCCTCAAGGACAATTGTTGCAACCTGGATATTTGGAAGACCATGTTCAACGGTTGCATGCTGTCTATGTGTAAAGGAAAAACCTACTTTTTCCTTTCCTTGATACTGCCCTTTCCAGCCAGCAGGGCAGTTTTTCCACTGCCAGTGCATACAATCAACAGATCCAAGCATCCCAGGAAAACCATGTTTGGTGTCAATTGCCGTTATCTGTTTTATATCCTCTTCAGTTGGGTATCAAGGGTGAAACCGCTGCGCTACGCTGACAGAAGCGGTCATTCAGCGGTAGCTCAGCGGTCAACCGCTGCTTCATCATGCTAGACAGCGGTAGCATAGCTCAAAACTGCTACATCTACCGCTACCTGCAGCGGAGTAACCGCTTTTCTGATCTGGTGAGCAGCGGAAGCGCAGCACTGAAATTACCGCTTCCGCTGACAAAAAGCGCTGTGGTAGCGCAACAGCATGCGCCACCGCTTCTCAAGCGCTGCACAGCCGCTGACAAGACGCTTTCCACTGCTGGAACGCAAATGTGACATGAGCGAGG
>LUKR01000976.1:0-11371 GCA_019395275.1 Puccinia brachypodii
ATCATTGTTGAAATTGGGGGTTGTGTTGGAGGCAGGAGGTGAGAGATGGTTGGTTGATGGGAGGAAAGAATGTGGGGATGGGCCAGTGCTTTGGGGTAGGGGTGGTAGGAAAGAAGGGGTATTCCATATGTGATGGAATGGTGGTAAGGGAGGAGGTGGATATATGTGATGGATTGGTGGCAAGGGGGGAGTGTGATTGTGATTCAGCACCAAAGGACTTGGGGTCTGGCCCCAATTTTGAGGGGGGAAGCCCTCCCAAAGGAGCAAGAGGGTACACCAGGAAAGATATTAGGTCTTCATGAGCTACTGTGGCAAGACTCCATTGACAAAACAATGGGCCCTCTGTGGTCATCAGAGAGTTCCACTGAATGGGGTTTAGATTATGGATGGAAAGTGTTTCCTTCACGCTGTTAGAAGTGTAGCTGTGACATGTTTGTGACATTTCATTATTTCAGTTTCTCAGTTTATTCATTTCATGTATCTTATTCAAAACATTATTTATCTTCCTAATTCAAATCATATTCTATGTTGTGCATTGTTTTATTCATTTGTGCGCCGCAGCAACATGTATTTAATCTTGTACCCAAGTGCCTGGTTCCGGTTTCTCTTTTTGCTTCACCGAGTTAAGAGGATCCCGAGCCAGACACGACGGTAGCTAACCGCCGGTCACGGCACATCTCTAAGTCTCCTTACACACGTCCCCTAGGGGCCTAGCCTCAGATAATTTCAATTCTTTCCTGGTGGTGGACAAAACTAAATGTTTCAACACCCTTCCCCACGGCCACGTGGGATTTGGAAGGAGAGGCTCTAGGAGGCTCTAGTTCAACTGATAGAATATTACCGCCCGCGAAGAGAGATGTATATAGTAAGCAGGCGTGATAAGCTCGGGGCCCGGAACTGTTGTCATCCGATGGTTGATTCCAGAACTCTTCCAATCAGGGTTTGACGTCAAACAACAAACCTCAACATAGACCGTGGGGTTGATATTATTTCACCCTCTACATGATGTATGACACGTCCGAAACGGAAATGAGGCTTGGGTCCTACCAACATTCCGTCGGGTGAGCAAAAGCCTCCTCGAACAATGAGGCATATAGCTGGCAGGCAGATCAGCCCGATTGCATCCTGGAGGCTTGGCGGTGCGAATCCGAGAAGGACGAATTCACTTCTCCCGGCATTGCAGTCGTGGAGGCCATTCCTTCAATGTAGGTACCCTGCTTTCCAACTGCGATCTTCTCGACGTATGAGGATCTATCTTACTAACACCCATCGTCAACGCTCCTAGAATCGGCAATGAACGGTGGAGTTTATGCTTCAGTTCTGCTTTTCTTACGATTCCTGGGCAATGCGTCGTGTTACCAGGAAAGTCTCATTCCGATGGACCTGCACGCGCCGGGCCACATGGAGCAGGCCCGCTACAGCTCACCGTCTGGACTATTGTCATTCTCGGGGAACAGGAAGCGGCAAACCATCGACGCGCTGAGTCTGACGCTAGCTCCCCCCGATCCGGAAAGGCAAATAATACCCGGCACCAAGCTTCAAGCGGGAAGTTTGGCGGAAGAAGGTCATGCTGCAGAGCTTCCCAGGCCAGCAAATGACCGCGAAGCGCTGAGTCTAAGTTTAACGATATCTCCTCCAGTTCCAGAAGAGCAACTCACACCCAACTTGAAGCGAGAGGGGGGAAGTTGGGCGCGAGAGGGTTATGTCGCAAAGCGCCCGAGGCCATCAAATGACCGCGAACGTTATGCCGACTCAGACGCCACTTTCTTGGTGCCGATCACCTCAACTCGAATCGGCAAAACCGAATTAGCTGCACAAAATCACGCACAGCCAGGTGCATCATCTCAGAGTAACCTTCCAGTTACACTTGCGCCTCATTCAACACGGAGCAAGCCCACCAATGACCTTCGAAGAGCTATGTTTGGTCCAAGTGGAAAGCACTCGCCAGCAAAGTTTTTTTCGCCCTCACGCTTTTCGCCAATGCAGCCATTTGTGAAAGGGACCCGGGAAAGAACAACAGCCGCAGCGACAAAACCTGGCAGTAACCGCAAAGAAGGTCTGAGGCCTCTTCCTCTCCAGCTTCCGGTCGTCAAGGGACATCCATCTTCTAACCTGCGCGAAAGCATACACATGTGGAGAGACTTGTCCTATCCAACTCTAGATTGGAGTCCACCTGTGATCAGTCAGAAGGTCGCCCTTGCTACCCACTTCATGGTGACTCAGTTTCAGAGAGCAATATCAAAATTACCCTACACCGTGAAATTAAACACTCTACACGAATCGCATTTGATCTTAACTCCTTTCGTTTATAAATTGATGATGAAACCACTGACAGCTGAGAACTGGGCAGTAGTACTCTTGGTGTGGCGTAACTTTTGGCATGAACCGGGAAATTTTTCAACAGACACCAGGCAATCAACGGCTGAAGTTTTGAAGAAATTCCTCTGGATCTCGAACTTTATCGACGCATCGACGATACCTCAACTTTTCAAAAACGTGCCCAGAGACTTAGTACGTGGACGCAGGCGAGTAAAGGAGACGTTTCATTTACGAACTCATGAAGGCAGAATGATCAAACTGCTATCAGGTGGATTGATTGAATTGAAAGAACTAAGTCCATCCCAGCGACAAGCATTGCACTTCGTCAAACACATCATGGCCCGGGAATGTGATAGTGGCAAACCGCATTCCAATCAGCCTGCAGACCCATTTCCTGTATGGATGTGGGCACTAGAAGGTTTAAAATCAAAAGCTTTGCCTATCACTCCGTCAGTTTCCGAGATAGAGGCGGTAAAAGAAAGAACTGGGGAGGGAGTTTGGTCATTCTCACTTAAGAACGACTGGGAAAGAACAATTACCACAAAAGAAAACCGCGAATCTTGCCTCTATCTCTTCAAGTATCCTATTTCAGTCAAAGCGGAAATTATCAACCTTTTCAATACTCTCGATTTTCACCAGAGGGGAGTGGGCACTTTTTTCGTGCCTATAAATACACGGACGGATCATCTGCTCAAGCAATTTGATGCCAAGTGGAACTGGCCCATTGTTGACTACATGAATCAGAAGCCACCACGCTATTTACCTGAAAGAATAAAGCAGTTTTTTGACGAAAAATTTGGAGAACTGGGAAATTGACAAATTCATCATATTTGAGGAGTTCAGGTTTTTTTTTTTGGGTGATTTCGGAGCCAATAATTTATTCATGTTAATTATGTTCTCTTCTTTTGATCAAACTGTCTGTTACCAGGATTAAATTCCAACTATCTGATATTCCAATCCTCAAGCTTTAAGTTTAAATACCAATCCTAATTTCATCAATTCAGCCAAATCTTTAATCAACATTTCAGTTTGATCATAATTATATGCTGAAGCTAGCCTCCCCATCTTGGAACATTGCCTGTGGTTCTGGGAGGCAGTTTTTTGTGTTCCACCAATTAACAGTGATACCTATGAAAGATGATCTCATTTTTTACACCTCTGTGCATCTTTGTATCTGGGTAAACAGAAAAGTATGAACCTCATAGGCAGACACCCATTGTTTTCTGAACCATTGTATAGATGTTTCCACCAGGGAAGTTCCCTAGGCAATGACACTCCCCAGGTGAATTCCATTACAAGTCCCCTGTTTTCCTGGAAGTATTATTGGAATGAAGAGCTTGATCCTAAATCTGATTACACAAAACTTGAGTAAACAATTTAGAGGCTCCAGTTTGAGCCTAAACATGCATGGCTGTGTAGCGTTGCTGTCCACATAAAAGCCTCAGGTCCTCACTGCTTGTGTCCAATCTTTTCCACACAAAAATAAAATCCTTTTCAAAAGCTGGTATCCCTCTAAAATAAATTCCCTACCTCTCAACAGTGTAATTTTACATTATTAATTTGTGCAAACCAATGCCCCTTTTCTTGTTATCTTATGCTTCAGTCGGAAAACCTAGTTAAACCTACTACAAACAAGCTCAATCTTTACATGTGCCGTGATTTGAATGGGGGTCTTATCAGAAGTCAGCACATAGTTTCTTCCTTCCAATTCCCCTTGCGATGACTGTGGTGAAAGCTACTTCATCCGAGCCTTGGGACCCATTTGGGTGTTGAACATTCTGCCCGATGGTTTCCAAATCCGTTCTGACCGATTCAATAGTCAGATAACCTGAAACAGATCTCATCTCGGGCTCGCTTCCCGAGATTCCATGGGCAAGTGAGCCTTGAACCACAAAGAGTAGAACATCCAGCTCGGCGTATGTATTCCTCATCGCACACGAGGCTAAGAAAATACAGCAGTTGTACTCACCATATCAGGCCCCCAGCAGAGATCAAACTGGGTCTTTAAAAAAATTACATAGGATCGCAAGTTCTGGCCACAGACCCTCGTAGCAGGCGTCCATTCTTCCGCTCGCCCTCGTCTAGTCGGAGTGCTCCTATCCATCAGACATACTCGAATCTTTTGCTGCTAGAAATGAAAGCTGGGTATTGTGCTTCACTTCTTTTCTTGGCGTGTTTTCTCGACGATGTATCATGCGTCCAAGATACGCTGGTTCCAATTGGGCTGTCCAGCCCAACTATGGACGAGGCAGGGCGCTACACTTTCAACTCTTATAACAAGGAGTCGCCATGGATTGACAGCACCAAGACTCTTACACTGTTTCCCCTTCGCCCTGGGCCTGAGGGACTGATGAATACCCAGAAACGAGTCTCGGATACCCTCTCTGAGGAAGGTTATCCCCCCAAGCGTCCAAGAGCGGCTCACACACGCGAAGAATACGATCAACATCTTCAAGAGTTTTCCGTCCATGCGGGAAAGCCCTCGAACCCCTACTCAAGTCCTAACTGGTCAGCATTGTCGACAACTTACAGTCAGCCTGCAAAAAAACCCGAAAAGTCAGGCGTGTTTCCCTCGAGCGTGGTACGACCGGCTGCACCTGTCAGGCAATCAATATCTAGAAAGCTTCTTAACCAAATTCAAGGGATTGCGTCTCAATCTAGTGCCATGAATGGGATAGCAAGGGGTTTTTCTCATTCGGAATCGTCTCCAATGCATTGGTTTAAAAAGGTGGAGAGTGTGACAGCAACGTCGCCAAGATTAGAAGATAATCAAAACGAAGTGAGTCATCTTTGCTTCCAATTTCTTGCCGTGAGTCATGAAGGTTGTGGATAATTTTACCGACGCGAATAAATAAATAAAAGTTTTGGAAAGATTTGTCCCGCCAAACTCTGAATTGGAACCCACCTGTGATCAACCAGAAAGCTGCGCTTGCTACTCATTTCATGGCGATTCATTTTCAGCAAGCACTGGCAAGATTTCCGTGCAGCATCGAATTAAATAGATTACACAAATCCCACCTGATCTTGCTTCCATTTGTTTACAAATTAATGCTGAAACCACTTACAACTGATAACTGGACAATAATATTATTGGTGTGGCGGAACTTATGGCATGGGGAGAAGAATCTTACAACGGGGCCATCAACAGATGAAGTATTAAAAAAATTTCTTTGGATCTCGCACTTTATCTCCGAATCCACGATACCTGAAATGTTCAAAGGTTTTCCGAAAGAAACGACCATAAATAAGCTCAGAGGAAGAGACGGGTTCCATTGCTTCAATCATGAAACTAGAATTATTAAACTGCTATCAGATGGAAGGATGGCATTAAACGATCTCAGTCAAAACCAACGCGAGGCATTGCAGCATATCAAGAATACCTTGACTCGGGAGTGTGATGATGGTTATCAGAATTTAGTCGGATCTGCGGATTCAGCACCTGCCTGGACGTGGGTACTCGACGGTATAAAATCGAAAGCTGATCCGATTGCTCCAGAAGTTTCCGAAATCCAGCTTGTGGCCACAAGAATCCAAGAAGCGCACTCGTCAACCTTACCGGAAAGCTCGTGGGAGAAGATTGTTTTCAAATCAGGTAGAAAAGAACTGGTAGCTTGCGCTTATCTCATCAAGTACCCAACTACACTGAGCGCAGAAGTCGCATATCTTTTCAAAGTTATCCAAATTGACCGAAGTGAATTTCCGGCTTTCCATACAAATTTTTTTCGACTGCGCCACCTGATCAAACAATTTGACAAAAAAATCGCAAAGAACAAAGATATAACTTCTCGTATCCCACAGAAAGGACGTTTCCTCTTTGAAAAAATCCGAAACTCATTTTCCCATGGAATTCAAAGAATGACACCCCAAGAACGGTTGGAAGGAACAACCAAATTGGTGGAAAATCCCGCTTGAAACCTTATATCAGCTTTTTCTCTGAGTTCATTATATATTCTTTTCAGGTGGTTGCTCCGGTGAACAAGTATGGTCTGATTTGAAGTTGTTAGTGGTAGGCATTGTGATTTGGGTGAATGCAATATCCATTTGTTTTCAAAAAATCAAGACTTCATTCAAAATGTCTAGCCACTCAATTTTCCAGCTCACAGCTTAATTTTTCAATCCGACCATAATTACACACCAAACTTATAATATTTGGAATAACCATAACACTTTCAATTGGATTCTAAATTAGGTTGGATTTTTGTTTGTTAGTAAGTTTTGATTTTTGTGCCTTGGCAAAACAAACTCCCAAGAATTGGGTGACCAGCTCTCAGGAGTTAAGTTATACCGCAAAGAGATCTCCTGAAAACAGTTGTAAGACCAAGAAAGTGTGCAGGTTGTTTTTTACTAATTCCATTCCTGCTGTTGAGAATCATTAGCAGACTTCCTGCAGGATTTGGAAAACCTTCTAGATGCAGATCTGGAAGTGAATTTTCCAGCTTTTCTATGGTTCACCTGCAAAATTCTTGACTTTTGGGTTCCAAATCTAGTCTGGAAAACCTTCCAGATCCCATGGGAAGTCCTCTATTTGTGTGATTTGGCCAGATGTTCAGAAGAAGAAAAAAATTAGAACTTTTGTGCTCCAGATGCTCTACAAATTTATGATTTTGGGAGACTATTTCATTGGTTAATATCAACCAAGTTTAATTTGGTTGGTTGCATCCCAGTTTAACTGGGATGATCTCAACCCAGCCAATTATGCTGGCAGTGTTGATTAATTTGGCTGTTCTGACAGAATCTTTCAAGTATTTGCATTTCTGTTTAACAGGAAGTAATCCTGATGGCATTCTCTCTTAAATGATAGTATCTCATTGACTGTGATATTTTTTAGTGCTACATTTGGATGTGAGCTGTTAAGATTTTGATTGTATGGGACTGACAACAACATCCAAACAAATGTCCAAATCTCCAACTAAACATTCAAGACAACCAAAATAACATAACTTTTTACATCTGTTCCTCAACTTCTCTAGAAATCTCAGAGGATTTTCTCAGTGGTCAATTGGCTTCTCTGTGGAAAGTTTTAGTAGTAGAAAATGTAGGATAAGACACTTGTAGGGTTTTGTTACTCTCCTAAATTAGAGAGAGACCCTTTCAAGAAGTTCATTGGTTCCCCCAACAAAACCTTCCACGTCTTGTTGTCGGTAGCCACAGTCTGCTGTTTCTCGACTCAGCGCCAGGAAAGCTCCTCCTTGTTTTCTCGCAGCTCAACTGAACATGAATCGGCAATCCATGGCCTTGGTCCCAGAAAGAGCCTCGGGCTGGATGAACGATAGAAATTTAAACTTCCAGGCTCACTGTCCACGGAGAAAAGAACGGAGGATGGGGGACGAGGTTAAGCTTGGACTTCATCAAGCCATCGAAGATGGAGATTTCTTCAAAAGAACCCATCGAGCGGAGTGAGTGCCAACCACCAGCACCAAGAAATGTACACTTCATCGCAGCAGCACAAGGACAACGAGAAGGAAGAGGAGCAGGATGGCTACCACCACCAGGGCTACCAGGCTGCCCGCTTGTGCACGACTGAGTCCATCTCTTTCTCAAACAGCCAGGATGTCAGAGACAGATCCACCCAAATCCAACGAGCCTGCCAATCAGAGAACGACCTCAGCAAGAACTATCCAGTCCATACACCCGCCGACTACGACCAATGGGCATCCCCCAGTCCATCCGGAGGCACTTCCATCATCAGACTGCCCTTGTCCGCATCCTATCTCCAAAAGCCCTTCAATCAGCAACAGCACCAGCCACTCTATCCAGAGCGCTGGCCTAAAAAGTCCCGTCTGGTCCACAGCAAGAACTATCCCCCACACCCATGTCGATATTGGGCTCTGATTATCGTCCTCATCACTCCGATCGCTTGCTTCGTCATCCTGCTCCTCCTCCGCCCCTCATCTATCTTCCAATCAGACAACCAACAGCAGGTTTTTATCCACTCAGACCGTCTCGGTGCGACCGGTACTGTGTCCACAGATTGTAAGTCACTTGCTTGATCAACATCACAATTTAGAAATCAAAACTAATCAAAAATGAATATTCTGCCTCTCATGAAACAGCTCTCTCAAATGCCTTGAGAAATATTTCATCAACACAGGCCAACACAAGACCGACAAGCGTAAACATTTTACTATTCAGTAGCCCCTCGCTGGATCCAACGCGGACACTTCAGAGGATCCACTTCTTCCTAGATGCCCTACCTTCCTACTCGCTGGTGATCGTATGTTCGCCGGCGTCGCAATGTCCACGGCCGAGGAGTATGTCGCCAGACCGAGTGATTGACTCCCTGAGCGCCTATACGCCAGCCTTGACCGCGGATACCATCCTTGTACTCGACGGCGCTTCCCTGCCGCACCGCTTGGACAGGACGTGGCTCGAGGCCGCAAGCGAGCTTTCCCTCAGCCGGTCCAGGATCGTCGCTGCCGTCGCCGCCTCCCCTGCCCGCCTGCCGCCCGCAATGGCCTGTACCTCTCGTGCCGGTCCAGCTTCCGTGGCCCTGCCGCCTTTCGTCCTCCCCACTAGACGCTGGCCCCAGATCGACCCAGCTAAAAACCACAATGACCTCTCTCACCCCCTCCAGCTCGGCTTCTTTCTAGCTATCAATCTCAGATGGCCCTCTCTCGTTCTCCCGCTCCAGAATCAACCCCCAGACTACCACTATCTCTCCGAAATTTGCCACGATTCGATTAAACAATTATCTGAAATTAGATCTAAAAGGCTAGAGGGAGAAGAAGGGATCGATGTGGATGAAAATGAAGATGTGGATCGAATCCTGCGCGATCACCTCCAGCCAGCGGTCGGTATCTTGATCACCCCGACCGATCTCGACAGGGTCGGATCATCACCCTCAGATACCGAAATGACGGATTGGTTGGGATTGATGTGCAAGCTAATCGAGCGATTCGATGCGGAGATATTTCTCTTAACCTCATACCAAGACGGACCTAATGGATCAGAACAGCAGGAAGAAGAGGAAGAAGAACAAGGAGAAAGGCTGAGGGAGATGATGAAGGATTGTTCGAGATCGGCTGACCTTACCCTCCACTTCTTAAAGCCGCTATCCGATACATCATTCTCAAGAACGACAACAGCAACTGGTCATTCTCATTCTTCTCCTATTCACGAACAAATTGAACACCTCATGAATGAACAGTCGAGTCTAGAACTGCTATTCTATCGCCTCCAGGACGACGATCCGATGCGGCTCCCTAACCGGTTCATCAGGTCCTCTAACCATCCTCACCATCAACGGCACGATACTAACTTCAACCATGCTGGACAGCCGCTGGAAGATCGGAAAGAGGCGGAGGATGACGACGAGGGCGATGACTGCGTGTTGATCGGGCTACCGTCGGATGAAATGATGGCTGCTGATTGGATCCTTGGCTTGGATATACAAGCGTTAAAACGTGCGGTGGCTCTCCTATTCTTATCTTCCTTTTTTTCATGACCTTTCTCTCTTTCTTAAGAAATACAGATGAAAAAGAAGGGAGAAAAAAAAGACCAAATCTAACGACGAGTTTGTAATAAAATAAAAAGAATGGCATAAGCCGAAGGTCGATGTTTCAGTGATCACGAACGACCGATCGATTTCTTTATCCAGATTACTGGGATCGTTAGAGCGAGCGGCGTATTATGGAGACACAGTGAATTTAGTGATCAACATGGAGCAGACGGCGGACCAACGAACCCGGAAGCTCGTGGAAGAGTTTGAGTGGAAGCACGGCTCGAAGACGGTACGGAAGCGGATCATCCAGGGGGGGCTATTACCCGCGGTAGTAGAGTCATGGTACCCGTCCTCAGCGCACGACTCGTATGGGGTCTTACTGGAGGATGATGTGGAAGTCTCGGGGTACTTCTACGGCTGGCTGAAGTTCGCCTTGCTCGAGTACCGCTACTCGGGACGCCCAGCGGGATCGATCTATGGGATCTCACTCTACCAGCCCCAGCACAGCGAGCTTCGGCCCGAGGGCCGTCGGCCGTTCCATGCGCCCGTGCTCCTAGCCGGCCTGGGCGTCCACCCCACGACAATGCCATACGCCTCTCAAGTGCCCTGCTCATGGGGGGCACTCTTCTTCCCGGAGACTTGGACCGCCTTTGAGCGCTATCTGACCTTCAGACTGGCCAATAAGCTTCCCGGCCTCCCACTCGATCAGCCGGTGATCCCCAGCCCGATCCGCTCCAACCGTTGGCCAAAGAGCTGGAAAAAGTACCTGATCGAATGGGTCTATCTCCGAGGCCAAGTGATGATCTATCCCAACTACCACCAACTCAATCAGACCAGTAGTCCCGACCAAACCCCGATCGATAACCTCAACGAATGGGGAGAGGATGGAAGACTGATCCCAACCGGGCTATCGACCAACCATCTCGAGATAGGCACCCATGTTCACAACCGGGACTATGTGCGATCCAAGAGGAGTCACGAGGCGCAATACGAGCAACACCAACGAGGGAAGCTACGGTTCACGAGATGGGAGGAGTCTGTCGGAGGGCAACAGACACGGGTGGTGGTTCGGGGGGACGGGAAGGAGGAGAGAAAGAGGAAGGCCCAGTTAGCTGCTGCCCAAGTGAAGCGCGAGTTTGCGATAGCACTGAAGCCACTCACACGAGAGCACTCATTACTAGATGGTCTCAGTCCTCCCGGAACCCTCCATCCGCGCCTCCCCTCTCTCTCCTCACTTACCACATTCGACCTTTGGTCCGAGCCTACCGCACTCAATATCCTCAGCCATAGAGGCTTCTTCGCCGCCCTATCCTCCGGCATATGTGATCCTTTTGATGCCCTCCTTCGCGACTATCGCGCCCGTCAAATCCCTCCCCTATCCATTAACTCTTCCTCTCCTGCCACTATGCCCTCTGATCGTCTAGAAATGTTATCTGATATCTGTTTATAACTCTCACACCCTACTTTCTTCTTTCAATCTTGCTTGTATCAATATAGATTTCCTCTTTTTTTTTGAATCATCATAATATACGATACATTTTGTTTGACTTTTTTTTTTTTTCTTTTTTTTTTTTTTTTTTTTCTTTTTTTTTTTTTTGAAGAAATCAATGA
>LUKR01000979.1:0-15290 GCA_019395275.1 Puccinia brachypodii
AATTTCAGGCGGTTTTCTTTGACTACATGAATGTAGAAGCATAGCTCCCAAACGCTCAAAATCTGTTGAAGTTAGGTTTAATACCAAACAAAGCCTCATAGGGAGTGATTTTCCCACTTGATTTGTTTGGGAGCCGGTTGATGATATGACCTGCCCAAATAAAGGCATAACTCCAAAATGTCTTTGCTAGAGGGCTGTCAATAAGAACTGTTCTGCCCATAGCTTGAACTGTCTGATTGAAACACTCAATTAATCCGCTTTGGTAGTGTAGTGGTGGTAAGGCAAAGCCCTTTTGGTCCCTATCCCTTTTCCAGATAACCAGTCTGCAAGGACCTTACTGATAAACTCATCTCCATTATCACTGCGGAGCTCCTTCATACGTGTGGTAAGGCATTCAAGCCTTACTATAGTATCCATGATGACTTTATTTGCATTCACTTTAGACCTGATAGGTTTAACAAAACAGTAACCAGAAGATACATCCTTCAGAGTGAACAGGAGATTTTCTTTGATCAATTGTTGTAGTTGTCTTAGTCCAGCATGGCCAAAGACCCGGTGCCAGAAGAGGAGTCTCTTCTTGTCTTTTGTAAGAGATTCAGGTTTCCACTTGAAACCTTCAACACTGTTCAGAGGCTCTTTGAAAAGATTTTATGTGTTGAATTTTGCAGCGGTAGCATGAAGAGATGGAGAGGTCATAGGTGAAATAGTTTTTGAAGAAGAGAGAGAGACAGAATTTGATAAAGCAGAGTTGAAATTTTCAGACACATTTGACATAGCAGCATTGCAGGAAAGATGAGAAGAGAAAATTGAGACATCCTGTGGGGTGGTTGAGTTGCTAACATCACATTGCAGGAAAGGGTAATTGAGACACCAGCAATTTTTGGATTTTTCCATTTCACAACTGAAAGCCAAGGCACCGTAGCAGTTCAAAATGTCAAAGACATCCCTGTTGTTGTCATATTGAACAAAGGCATCAGCTTTTCTGAGCGCGGCCATAGAGATCAAAGTGGTCCTAGCTTGCTCACAGAAAAGAACTCCTTTGATGACAACAATATTTGAGTGACGAGTCACAAATTCCAGGTTTCCAATCCCGGTAATGTAGGATTTGTTGGAAGCGGTAGCTACCAAAAGGGGTAATGGTTTTGATAGAGTACAAAAATCATGAAGGAGAGATCTGGAGCCAGAGAAATGATGAGAGGCTCCTGTGTCAAAAATCGCCACTGGACTTACTATGTCTTCACCCGACGTCATTGCCCTGAAATCCAGGTCATTCAAATCATCTGGCACATTTCCGACTTCCATGAGTTGCGCCAATACCCCCCCCTTTTGAAGTTGAAGCTTGGAAGTTGGATTCAGGATTGGATTTGGCTGGTTGGGAAGAATAGAGTGGTTGATAGAAGTCTGCCACCTTCTTAGCTTGGATTTGAAACCGGGATGGGGGGGCTGAGAAATCTTGATGACCAGAGTTGTTGGAGTTGGTGGGCTGAGTGTAGAGTGATCCAACAAAAGTTGCTAATTGACAATGGCTGGGTTGATTAGCCAAAGATGAGCTTGGGCCTTGGAATTGTTTGTTGATTTGATTGAACTCCACACGCTGCGGACAGTCCCTCAGGTCATGGTTGGGGGCTTGGCATTGCCAGCAGCAATGTGCTGTAGCCGCAAGGAAATCAAGAGCATCAGGCCAATTCTCTGGTGGTACTTTGGCCAAGTAAGCGTCAAATTGAGCTTGTCTTCCTCCGTTGCTGCGAGCATCACCAAATTTGCTGCCAAGTCAGAAACACTGAACAACCCATTGTTCCATTGTTTTTGACAGATATCATAATTGTTGACTATTGTTTCAAAACTCAGGAGTTGCTTGTTCTTATTGTGTTGCAGGTCGTTTCCAATTTCTTGCTCAAAATCCTTTTTGAAAGGAGTGGCCGACTTCATCACTGCAAGCTGGGAGATATAGCCAAACACCGCATCTGAACTACGGCAATTGTTTAGACCTTTGAGCCTGGTGTACAGGTCTTTAATCTTTGTAAAGGTTGTTGTTGACGGTTCTTCATGGTTGACCAATATGGCAATGAGTCGGTGCCATACATTCATTTGGGCTGCCCTGGAGATGACTGAGAACTTTTTCTTTAAAAAGTTGTAGATCTCATTCTTCCTTGTTGATTGACTGCATATTGGTTACCAGCAACTGATGAATGCTCGCAAATATTACCAGACAACCAATCTTCTTGAAGGTTGGATTGTTGCACGCCACAAAGAAAAAGGTTGGGTCGGACAGGTGAGATGAACCCGTTTTGCAGAGCTCCCGGGTCCATTGAGCAAAATTTTCTCCGTTGGCCACCAAGATATTGTCTTCCTTCCAGCGGGAATTAATGCTTGACACAGTCTGACTAATCAATTTTGCCTGTTTGAGCCATAACTTCTTTGCTTCTAGGAAAGATTGATTCTCTCTTTTGATTGCAGTCATGGAGTAGGTATACAACAACAACAGGATCGGTCCCGTTTGACAATGTGGTGGTATTGGTTGATTGGCACTGTGTGTTCCACCCAAGGTTGTACCTCTCAACGTCATGTTGGCCGTTTGAGTTTTGTTGCTTATATTCTGAACCGCATTGAAAATTTCTGCCATTTGATTTGTGCCATCTGGTATTTCCAAGTGTGATTTGGAATCCGTGCCAGATGTTACACTGACAGAAGACTACTGTGACCAGACATTTTAGTGGTAGTGGGCACAAGACATGGCGGTGAGTACAGATCAAGAATAATTATGGTCTTCAAAGTTGATTTGCATAAAATCATAACCGCATAAATCATAAAATCATAAGATAAATCTTGGTGGGAAAGTTGCTGCTTACATGATCAAATTTGCAAGATTCCCTGAAAATAAGGTTTTATGATTTTATAATTTATGTGGTTATGGTCTTCTGCAAGTCAACTTTGAAGAACATAAATGTAAAGTATACAACAGAGATAGAGATTGTGAGGATGACAATTCTTTACCGCAGCGTTGTGGAATGTGAGAGGATAGGAAAGAGGTAAGAGAAGGAGTAGGTTGAAACTCAATTTGGGATATACTTTCAACACCAGTTTTAGGGCCACTAAAACCGTAATTACTAGATGGCTAATCTACCTAGCTTAACGGTACACCCAAAATGACGTAACTTCCACGGAAAAAGAAGGGGAAAGATGAAGGAAAATATAACCAAACAATCCACAATGTTGCCGCAAAGCAAAGTCACTCAACAAACAGATTGGATGATTACACTCTACTCTGTGGTCCAGAGGTATTCTAGGTGCTGTACTGCGGCAAGTTGGTGACCTGTAACATCCCTGTTACAACAATATTCTCAAAGGGGCTCAGACTGGTTACTGTATATTATCTAAAATGTTTATTTTATTGATTAATGGCTTCCTCTAGACTGGTGATCTAAATCTGTACAAGCGTAACAACTGATACCTTATGAAAAAGGATGGGGAACAATTATTGGGGGCAAGGCAGCTGATGCTTATGTAACTCATGGGAAATTATCAGGATGGTAATGAACTGAGGAATGAAAATGGAAGAGAGCCTCCTCATATACATTGTGGTTTACCTTGCAAGTTGTGGGCAGAAGATATTTTGTGTACAAGCCTTGCATTGCACCAGTGTACCACACTGCCAAAGCAGATGTTTCAAAAGTGTAAGCTTCAGGAGCGCAATGCACACTCTTGGTGATGAGCAATGAAACCGGCTCAAAAAGATAGTCATCAGGTGCTCCAGTTCACAAGTGTTTCATGGATTCATGTTCAAGCACTCCATCACAGATTACCTTGCCATAAATAGGCACCTCAGCTTGGTGACCTTAGTTAAAACCAGTCACCAAAGGTTACACAAGATTGCCGCTCCTTCCATGGCAACAGAGGTATTGTAAATTGTACATTGCTAAACAAAGTAGTGCAATATCAACACAGCTAAACACCTCACTGCATCTGCACAGACTCACCATGACAGCCACAAAGCCCCAACTACACAGCTAAATTATGTCTACATATCTTCCCACCAGGCCATTTCCTTATCTACTTTACAATAGTCCTTCATATTAGTCCTCTGAATGTCCTTTGAATAGTCCTTTGTGTAGTCCTTGATTAAGTCCTCTGGATAGTCCTTTGAATAGTCCTTGATCAGTCCTTTGAATAAAAGTCCTTGAAAACATCCCTAATTAGTACATCTATTTACCTCACTACAAAAAGTATTGGATCACATTGTGAAAATGTGTGGTAACATCACATGTCACATGTGATGTTACCTGGCATTTTCACAATGTGATCCAATACTTTTTGTAGTGCCTTCTACACCTCCCATCCATCTACTCACCAGTGGAATTCCTAGACATTATCTATAAGCACTACTAAGACTTTGGGGAAAAGTTCAGCCACACCTTTTCTTTCTTTTCTTAGTGTTAGGCAGCTTCCCCAGCACCTTTAATAGAGCTCTTACCCGTTTCTACTATCTCCCTTCCAAGCTTCATCTTACCCAAGAGTAGTTCCACACCAGTATGGTGCGCTATATGGTACAGGTGCTAAAATTCAGATTTTTCAAGATCCACTTCCACTTCAAGATACCTCAAGAGCAAGACTTCGAAATATAATGACAGCAAGAGCTTCAAGTCTTTTTACTTCAAGACCTCAAGCATTGAAGACTATTGACATGAACATTATTTACATCAAGAACTCCTGACTCATCAGTTCCTTTCTTCCTGTTTTGTCTCTCTTTCTTCTTTCTCTTTTCCTTTTCCTTCTTCATATTTCATATTTCTTCCATGATCTCCTCTTTATCTCCCATCTTTTTTTTAGCTCATTTGTTGTTACATCATCAATATACCTCAGGCTCCTAGGACATCATCACTTTTCATGGTCATAAGATATAAGTTTTCTTTACCATTGATTTATTACTCTCTTTGTTTATTTTGGTTTTGTTATCCATCTCCATCTCTTTCTGGTGTGGATTCTTCTTTCTTTGGCTGGTCTCTTTTATCATTGAGTTGGTTAGTCTTTTGTGGTTATGTTTCCTTTGTTTGTCTTCTGTTTGTCAGTTCTGCTTTGAGAGGAAATGATGACATGGCTGTCACATGTTCCCCTTGGAGCATGAGTTCATGTTTGAAGTCATGTGACAGGGAGGCATGGCTTTTGCTGATCCCATGCAAAACCACCATTAAATAACAAAAGCTTAATTTTCAGAAGAAGTTTCTCCTTCCTCAAGATCACTTTCTGCTGGTAGTGTTCCCAGCTCATTTCATATTATCCCTCCTACCTTCTTCCTCCAACCTTAAATAAACCTGCCAGGGGTATTCCATTACCCTACCCCCTCAAAATCCCTTCCCATGTTTCCCACCCCTCTTGGCATTTTTATCTGGATCAAACTTGAGTGCAGCCTCAACAGCAATATCCCCTCGAGCGCTGCTTACCATTCAGTCTGGTAAGAGCTCCATACAAGTGATTTAGATGGATGCTAAGCACTCCTTGGTAAATGCTACACTATCTGTGGTCTCAATGGTCTTTAGCGGTCATTAAGATGGATGCTATTCTCCCATTAGTGGTGTGGAACTACTCTGGGATGAGATACAGTTTGGAAGGGAGATAGGTTTATGAGAGTTACACTAAGAAAAGAAAGAACATGTGGCTATAATTCTTTACAAGTTCCTTGTGAGTTGTATGACCAGAACAGGAAGTCTAATATGATCAATAAACTAATCAGAATACCGCAAAGGGGGGAAGTGAGGAAAGTATATGCTTGAGAAGAATATAAATGTAGGGTGATGATAAATGAAGAAAGGTCTGACAATAACTGTTCACTCTGCTGCTCTCAAGGACTACAAGGACTAAATGATACAAGGACTAAAGACTTCAAGGACTAAAGGTTTCAAGGACTAAAGGAGGTTAATGGTTTCAAGGACCTCGTTGAGTAAAGCGCGGCGGGGAAGTAGTCTTCCCAACGGCTTAGATCACCTGTTTTGTTTAATTTAAACAACACGACTTCAAGAATGCCGTTGTAACATTTGTTCTTCCCATTTGTCTGGGGATGATAGCCCAACGTATTAGTCTTCTTGATATCCCCAGTGGCCAAAAAACTTGTCAACCCTTTAGAGAGGAAATTTGAACCACGATCAGTCAGAAATTCCCAAGGCAACCCAAAAGGGGTGATTACATGCTCAAGAAGTGCCTTGGCTATGTTTGTCGCTGTTGCATCTTTCATTGGTATGGCAATAGGCCAGGAAGTGCAGTGATCAATGATTGTTAAAATCCACCGGTACTTGTGCACCTGACTCTCCGTGAGCTGAATGAATTCGGCGGACCACCGCTCAAACGGTCCTACCAAAGGCAACAGGACCTTTGTAGCAGTTTCCTGAGAAACCCAAGACCGTTCAAAAACTTGGCATTGGGCACACGTTTGGACATATGCCTTGACATCCGTAATTCAATGTGGCCACCAGCCTTGTCCTTGTAACATGTTCAACATAGCGTCCCGTCCACAATGTCCAGCCTCGTCGTGGACAACATTCAAAAGGGAAAACCAATGGCCGTGGCTAATAAACGGAGATTGTTCCGAGAGACCAGGCCGTCCGAGGTAGATGAGAGTCTCCTCCTCAGAGTTATACTCAAAGAGAGAGTCGTTCATCTTAGCACGCACCTTCAATGCTAAAGGCACTGTGTCAGGGACAGGCCTGTCATCGCGCAGGTAAGGCACAATAAGCGGCCAATCCGACTTGTGAAAAGTCGTCCCAATTGAATCGATGAACACCAGATCGGAACATCGAGATAACGCATCCGGAACTACATTGTCCGAACCGCGCTTGTAACGGACCTCAATGTCCATCTCGGCAAACTCGTTGATCCAGCAAAGGAGTCGCTTTGACGGAAGTTTCTGCATGGAGAAATAAACCAATGATGCGTGATCAGTATATATAACCGTAGTCTCCACCCCTCCATCCAAGTATACATGCCACTTACGCCAGGCATGCAAAATGGCTAAGAGCTCACGTTCTTGCGCCGGGTAGTTTTGTTGAGAAGAGCTCAGTTTGCTGGATTCATATGCAACTGGATGTAGCTCATTGTTGTTGGCTTTCTGCAACAGGACGGCACCGACAGCAAAATCTGAAGCGTCTGTTTCAATCACAAAAGGTTTCAACAGATCTGGTGTCAGCAAAACCGGCTCTGAAACCAAAGCCTCTTTCAGCTTGAGGAACGCAGCCTCATGAAGAGGGAGCCACAAGATGGACTAGTGGCGTTTAGTAGCGTTGCCCGCCGTGAGCTCATGAAGAGGTGTTGCAATATCAGCAAAGTTTTTCACGTACCTTCGGTAATAACCGCACAATCCCAAAAAGGAACGCACATCGTGGACGTTAGATGGACAAGGCCACTCATTGTCAGCTTTGAGCTTGTCCGGCATTGGTCATACGTGATTTCGGGAAACAAGGTGGCCAACGTACTGAATCTCCTCAAGGCCAAAGGAACACTTGTGCCCACTACAGCGAAGTTCCTCCCTTTTCAAGACGGATAGAACCTTGTCAACATGTTTAAGATGTTTGTCTTCAGATTTAGAATAAATCAAAATATTGTCCAAATATACTTGAACAAAATGATCAATAAACTCTTGTAAAATGTGTGTCATCATCCGCCGGAAAGTACTGGGAGCGTTGACTAACTCAAAAGGCATTACAAGCCATTTGAAATGCCCGTACTTCGTCCCAAAAGCCATTTTTGGAACATCGTGCGGAGCGATTCACATCTGGTGGAAGCCCTGCTGCAGATCAATTTTTGTAAAAAATCTGGCGTCTTTCAGGGAGTCGAAACACTCCTGAATCAACAGAAGGGGATGTCGGTCCTTCTTCGTGTCTAACCAAAGCCCTTAAGGAGGAACCAAATGGTTCGGCACTGCTGAAGGATTTGGGCAAACTTACAACAGATGCTTCCCGCGGTCCTAGAACGTTCAGGTTGCTATCGACCATCGTACACAGAGCGAATTGTGTTGTTTTACTTTTTAATTCCTTTCAAAAAGATTTTTGTGACATTGGAACAAGATCAGGATCACTGGTAATCATTGCCAGATCATGAGGATTTGAGATGTTTTTTCCTGGAAGAAAGAAACAACCAATCCGTCAGAGTCTTTCAGAAACCATTCATTTCATTCCCAATCCGTTTTGGTTGCGTTGGAAGAGATCCAATTGCGACCCAAAATTACATCATACAAAGACAAAGGAGCCACTCTACAGGTTACTAGTCCTGAGAAAAACCCAAAAACCAATGGCAACTCACATAAACAATTATTGCTAATGCAATCACCAAAGGCCCCCGCCACAGCAAACGGGAGGCACTTAGACGTTGGTAGTCCTCTATCTGCGACAAAAGGTCTTGAGACATAGGATGAACCAGCACCCGTATCAATTAAGATGTCAGCTACACACCCTTCAATCGACTGAAAAATTTACGTTTAAATCACCCTCATCTTGAGGGATGGACAACAGATGATCAGGGCTGTTGCCCATAAAATCACAAACCAGATCATGACTAACCAAAGTACTTACATAATTCTCTCGAGGAGAAGAGGCTAAGTCCTCAGATGGGACAGTAGCCAACAATGCTATAGCCGTCCTTGATTTCATTGAATCAATACTTTGCTCACTCTCAGTGTTGTTAACAAATGTGGGGTTTTCATTGCTAACGGGAACAGGACAAAGAGAGACAAAGTTGGTGACAGAGACAATTGCTCACCAACTACACATTTAAAGAAACAGAATTCGAGCCGGACGCAGCACGCTTGGCGTCATACCTCCGCTGCTTCTCAGATTTCGGCTCAGGACACTTTGAGCTATTGTGGCCTGGCTTGTTACAATTGTAACAGAGACGTTTGCCTATCTTGGCCTTTTTCCTGGAGGCGTCGTTGTCGGGGGCCGTTTGTCGTTTATAACCTCTGTCGGAGGTGGACGCGAGGCGAGAAGACTGCCACTGATGATCTTCCTCCAACACCGCTTGCTGGACTGACCGGAAGTCCATAGGAGTCTGTCGCCGCTCCTCGGTGCCCATGAGGCTGTCCAACCATTTGGAGAGACCAGGGTTGACCTTGAGGACAAAGCCAGTAATCTCGTCATACTGAAAGTCGTAGTTCTTCGCCATGACCTGCCAGGCGGAGAACCGTTTCATGAAATTTCCGAGCGCTTCATTCGGGGCTTGGCGAAGTTGATCCCAAGCCTAAGCGACCGATTGTTTGCTGATTGCCAAGGGGTTCTCCTTGGTAATCCAGGCCTTGAACGCTGGCCAGTCTTGCGGAACCGTTTGTTCAGCCTTAGCCTTCTTCAACTCCTCCAGAGCTCAATCACGGAGCATGTTGAAAGCAACAATGTGCCACAAGGATGGGTGAGCACGGATCATCTCGAGAGCCAGCTCAATGTCAGCGAGCCAGATGCGAGCGTTGCTGCTTACTGATCCATTGTACATCAGTCGGTTTGTGCCCTGCCAAATCCGCAGGACGACCGATAGCTTCGTTTCCCAATCAGAATAGGGATTGTACCCCGCAACCTGAGGACCATGACCGAGACACCTCGCGCAAACAGGTGTCACAAACCCCAATTGGGTTACAAAGTCATGTAGTACCTACATGACATGGGAGTCCTGTAACAGTACATGTCAGCTCCACCTGTCCACCACCGGTATCTGTCATGTCAACTGAACTGCACTGCAGCCACATGTCAGAAATGTAAATACAGCCAACAAAACCTATGTATGTAACCCCAACATCAATGCAGCTAAACACACATGACAGTCAGCTGACGCGCATAACTCGCACCTCCATCACTTCACATGACCGTTCACCCGGGCCAATACATAATCCCCGTTTTCACCATTTTGAGGCCTGCATCTCGCCGTTGAGATGCAGGCCTCGAAATGGTGAAAACGGGGATCAAACTACATAGCATAGGGAAGCATGCTTCCAGGGAAAATCAAGGTTGGCTACACCAAAACCTTGTGACACTCCCATGCGGGCATGCGGGTTTGTCCCTCTCGCTTCGCTCGAGGACCGGTGCAACACCTCGACCAGCCTAAAAGTGCCTCACGCCTGGAGAAGCCTCGCGGGACTTAGTTAAGTTAGCTGTTTGGTTGGATGCATGTAAGTACATATATACACAGCTTCTTGTAGCTCCAAGTGAATGCATCCAACCAAACATATCTCCTTTCATTTGCATCCTTCGACACAGGTTGCCTAGTATATTCATATGTACTTGCCTGTCTATAAAGCCTGCACCACTTTGTCAGTAGTTTCAGTAGGCACCTCACATTGTACACAACCCCAATCACCTGCCCATTATCAATCCGATACACCCAACAGAACGTAACAGCATTTTATTATATATTATAAAAATAAATAAATCCGAACTTCAGAATACAAAATGTCCAGCAACTCTATCCCTACTTTTCCCAATGGCTCTATTGCATCCACTGACACCATCGTTCACTCAAATCGTATTCACTATGTTGAAGAAGAGAACCAAAAGCTCAGAGATGAGATTGAATCTCTGAAGAAGTTGTTTCAAGGGGTCCAAGTCCAAGCGAGTCCCAATGCTCCATCAACTCCTGTAGCTCAGACTAGTCAGCAAAGAAAGTCAGTCATGCCTCGACAACTCAAGAAAGACAATCCCGATTTCGATTTAGAAAGTGTTGATCTTGACAATGTCGCAAACAAGCTGCTCGTAAGTGTTTGTTTAATTCAATTCAGCCTGAACCTAGATTTCATGGGCCTCTAACTGTTTTTTAATGCCAGACAAGCTGCTATGACCTAGCCCGTTGCTTGATGGCTCGACCAAATGCCACATCGCCTGTGCCGATTCCACCATCTGATCACGAACGCGACAAAATCGAAGGCTTCTTTGCTTCTTCTGAGACACCTCCTAGTGACTCTGCGGGCCTGCGAATCCAACAACGCGAGCTTGTACCTATCAGCAGCAACGCCAAAATCGACTCAGATTACATTTGTTATGTGCATCCAACAATGAGACGCTGGGGAATCAACCGCTTTACGATGGACTGGGATAAGCACTGGGATGACCGGTTCAACCAGGTCATGTGCCAGTTTTTTGTCCGCGTCTGGAAGTGGGGCCTTACTACGAGTCGATTCGGCCTTGCTGCTCAGCGTGAAGCTACTCGATTGGAAATGGATGACCATGTCTTTATGGCTATCTACTGGCAACATGCTAAAAGCCTTTGTCGGAACTATAAGCGCGGTCAAAAGGGTGACACAGTATTAGCTGAAGATCAAGAGAAGAACACTCAGCGCCAGTCCTTGAAGCGAGTAAGTATTTTGTTGCATTTCTTCTCTTTCTTCTTCAGCTTATGTTATGTACCTTTTTTCTAGAAATCAATTGCACGCCAGCTATACCTTCAAGAACAAGGTGTACACCCTCGCTTTGTGGAACCCTTTGACGACAAGTATGTTAACTCCGACGATGAGCTAGCGCTTGACAACAAAGCTCCTGTGGCTCTTGCCAAGACTCCAACTTGGCGCTCTGAGAAGGCCACCACATTCATCGATTGGATTGAAGCACGAAGACGGGCGCAGCGGGTACCAACCAGCATCCTCACCAAGAAAATCAATTACGGCAGCGAGGCACTCATTCGACCACACAGACGTCCTGAGGTTCCAATCTTTGACGACCAGGCCCGAATCCCTATTGGCCTTCCTCTAGACTTCTATGCAGAGTCGTTCCTCAATACACTCAGTTTCGCCGAGAAAAAAGCACTCAGCATTTCAACTCCGGTGTTCAAAATGATTGACCATTTTGACTACATACTCCCTCAAAGTGAAGCCAACTTCAACAACCATACGGCAAAGGCCCACATCGAAACTGTCGAAGCTAGAGCTGCTAGGTTGGCTGGAGATCTTGACGATTATGACAAGGCCGAATTCGATGAAACCAACAATCCCATTCTAAAGATGGAGGAGATGGACGAAGATGAAGAGATGCTTTAAACATAAATTTGGTGTAACCCAATTTCTCTTTTTACATCCAATCATCACTTGTCCATGTCCTTCACTCGTCTGATCCATGTCCTTCACTCGTCTGAATATGCACTGTTTCCTTACTGATTGTCCTCGTCTCCTTTACTGATTGCTTGTCTTGAATGAATGTGCCCGCTACCCTGATTGCTTGTCCTCGTCTCCTTTACTGATTGCTTGTCCTCGTCTCCTTTACTGATTGCTTGTCTTGAATGAATGTGCCCGCTACTTCTGTGCCTGCCACACCTATTTCTCAAATTTTACTCACTTGTCTGTTTGATACATAGCTACATGCAAATGAAAATCTATACAAGACTTGCCTATATTGTGTCTCACCCATCCTGCGCCTTCAATCAAAGGGCTTGACCGAGTTAAAAAAAACACCAAAAGTACCGGTATTGGTTTTCCCACTTTTCAGACTACCAGAAGCATTTCTTATTCTCAAGCCAGAACCCACTAGTTTAAGCTGGTTTGAAGTTTAGACGGGGATGACGTGGATATGTATTATATTGCATTGTCAGTGTGAAAGAGGGGGGATTATCATTGATCATTCTGACACACATCAAGAAGATTGACTAATTAAATTGACCAGCGCGACTGCATCCCAAGGGTTTGACGGCGAGGAGGTCGTGGTCAGTTCCAAAAGTTGAGGAATGATGCTGATAGGTGGCAGCATGATATACAAGGCTATTGGGGGTTATCAAGTCACAGAAACGGAGTTTATCTTCCTCAAAAAGTAAAGGGGGAGCATAAAATGCATGGATATCAAAATCGGGGCACAGTTTGGGGTAAGGGTTTTTGTTTCGGTCGAGTGGAGAGAGATTTATGAATTGCTGGACACAGATAAATGTATGAAGCTTCTTGTAGTTTCTATTGGTCCTGCTGGTTGGCTCGTACATTGCCATTTGAATGATGCAAATGATCTTACCAAACAGTCGCTGTTTATTTCCATTTGTGTGTAGCTCATATTCAACTGTACTACCACCTTTATCAAACTGATTGGTATAAGTCAAGCCCATGTGGTTATGTGAGCGGACAGTTTTTGCAAGACTGGGAACCGGTATTTCTTGCCCAGTAAAGTCGCCTTTGTGCTGGTTGACATAAACTAATGAGCTATCAATGTTTGTGGTCTTAAGAAGATCCAAGATTCGGGGATAAAGGTGACCTGGAATCTCAAAATCGTTCTTGAATTTATGAATTTCATTTTCCAAAAGCTCTAGTGAAAGAAGTTTGTAGCCGCCCATTTGACCTAGAAGTGATCGCCACTTTTTTTTTTCGGTGAAGAGAGGAGCAAGTTGCGACAGGAGTGGAGGCAGATTCGAAGATCCCAGGGCACATCCTAAGTTTGAAGCTCTTCCAGCGTGAGTCAGCATGGTCACATCCAGCTGATCTGTGAATTAATTTATGACCTCAGACTCAATGAAAAAATTAAGGTGTCATCAGTCACATAATCCATGGCCAGCTCGGTGAGCATTGCTAGATGGTACCACGAATCGACAAATTCACTCCGCTTGCTCTTCTGCAATTCCACAATAGCAAACGGCATAAAGATTGTAAAAAAAGTAATCCAGTCAGCCGATCTAACTTTCCCGGCAGATGCATTGCCAAATAGTGGGGAGGGACGGTTGAGCCACGACGGAATACAAGTGTGTAGGATAACCTTTTGAATGATTGATAGATCTGAAGCAGAAAACGGATCAGAAGCAGCTTCTTGATGGCTCTCCGATTCGATCTCTTCATCGATTTCCATAAGGGCATCTTGTAAAGATTTGAGATCGATTCTAGTGTTGCTTTCAGGAGGATTTTTTTCATTTTCCAACCATTTTTCGTAGTCATCTACATCAAAGTAATCCTCGTTCTTGTCAAGGTGATCAATCTGGATCTTTTGATTCTTGAGCTCAGTTGCTGTTTCATCCAAGCCCCAGACCGTTCGGGCATGCCATTCAAGCATCCCAGAGAGTAGGTGCATAGGCTCAACAACCGTAAAATTGATCGGGTTCCAATAAGGTAATTTGTTGAGCACTGACCAGCGTACGCCATTTGTTTTGAACAAGGCTTTCCGTTGAGCGTGTGTTTTACATCTGTTCCAAGCTTCTGATTCTTGCTTGTGGCCTTCATTTGTGCGTAATTTCCAAGTGCTGTAGTTGAGGCAACGGTTTTCTTCTCGAGAAAGGTAACAGAACGAACAGAACTGGGTGGCACTATGAGATCCATAGCCGATGAGTTTCCAAATTGCTGGCAAATCACAGACAGCAGCAATAAGTGCTACTTTAAACAGGAGACCGTTTGGATGCTGAGGAGTGTTTATTCAAATACCTGAATGCCATAAGTGGCTCAGCTCGCCAACGAGAGAGACAAGCATGTTGTTCATTTGAAGTACAGTCGGTTCCGATGGTCCCGGAGTTATCCCCGCAAAGAAAAGATTCTGTAATTGATATCAATGGCTAGCTGGAATTGACAGGCAGAAAAGAATTATAACACCAACACTGTGATGTTTGCCGGAAATTTTGTTGCCCATTGGATTGAACCAACGACATAATAAGTTTCCAAAACGTTGGTGGAATGGTTGTCCGTTGGAATCTTTGAAAGAAGACCAGATTGAACCATCCCATATACAAGAGCGGACTCCTGGCTTTGGTGGTGAGTAGTTAAATGATTTACAGAGTGAATCTTCAATACCGTCTTGTTCTAAAAATCTAGGTAACCACTCCTGGAAGCGCTGGATTGAGTAATGTCGGAGGACTTGTCCGTTTGAGTTGAACAAGGGTGATGCACACGGAAAACTCTTGGCAGTTTCTTTGTAATCGTATAGCCTTAAGTTTGTATTTGGCGAGTAAATCCCGAAACATCCTGGACAGCAGGGCATGCAATATATAGTTGGATTGATGGATAGATACTTGAGAGCAGTGCGAATATTGACTGGAAACTTGATTTGCTCAGAGGAAGAAGCAATCGAACTGTTCAGGAGCGTCTTGATGGAGAGAAGAGTCGTTTTGGCTTCCTTGTGAGACAGCCCTGCAATCACGTGCAGATAGCAGACAAGTACAAGTGATAAGGCAATCCGATCGTGATGATTTACCTGTGGATTTTGCACCGTAGCTGTAATCCTAGAAATGGTTAGTTCACAAAAAAATCAAATATTAGTTATAAATTAATATCTTACAAGTAGATTGATTCAAGGACACCGCTGTACTTGAAGGTTTCTGCGGACCAAACTTTTGAGTGAGCTGTTGTGTGGTTGGATTCGAGTCCCTTTTTTCCTTGGCGAGAT